>JAQIXI010000222.1:0-29635 GCA_034700165.1 Galumnidae sp. Gr-Ori-00277 | reverse complement strand
CAGTTGATTTCCAAAGTGTTTGACAAACTCACCGCAGAAGGCATTAAACTCAAGAAAGAGAAATGCAAATTCATGAAGACTGAGGTCTCCTTTCTCGGGCACACTTTGTCAGAAGGAGAGCTCAGACCTTCCAGAGAAAAGGTTCAGGCAATTGACGCAGTGCCTGTTCCGAAAGACATACACGAAATCAGAAGATTCCACGGAATGGTTAACTTTTTTCGTGAGTTTATCCAAAATTTTAGTTTAATCGCGCGTCCGCTGACAAACCTGACCAAAAAGAATGTTCCCTTTGTGTGGGGAGCACCACAACAGCACGCGTTTGAAACATTGAAACGAAAACTCACCGAAGAACCAGTGCTTGCTCTATTCAATCCCGCGCTTCCTCTCATTCTGGCCACTGATGCATCAAAAGTAGGACTTGGTGCTGTGCTTTCACAAAAGAATGCCGCTGACCAGGTCAGACCCGTTGCATTTTGGTCCAGAAGTCTTGTCGGCGCTGAACAAAATTACGCAGCGTCTGAGCTCGAGTGTCTCGCAGTAGTCAAAGCGGTTGAGCACTTCAATGTTTACCTCGATGGTACTCACTTCGAGGTTGTGACCGACTGTGCATGCCTTAAATGGCTGTTCTCTATTCAAAATCCCAAATCGAGGCTCTTCAGGTGGACCTGGAGGTTGAGCGCCTACTCATTCACAGTCCGGTACCGTCCCGGCACTTCAAACGCAGTCGCTGATTGCCTTTCGCGCGCGCCTCAATGTTTACACATTCAAAGAGATCTGATCCTCGAAATACAACAAGAATTGGTTGGATTGAAGTTGAGAAAAGCGACGATACACGATGGCCTCATGTGTGTCCAATATGGCGGCCTTCGCCGTATCGTTGTCCCACCTTCACTGGTGCCTCAAGTTCTCCAACAATTCCATGATCAGATGAATCACCCAGGTATTGAGAAGACTACTCAAGAGATTGCCACACGCTACTGGTGGGCAGATCGAAACCAAGACATTGTGAAACATGTGAAGAGTTGCCACACTTGTCAGACCAACAAACATCCAAACACTTCACTTCAGAGACCATTCAATCCCATTCGCACTCCGGAAAAACCTAATCAGATCTTCGCAATTGATGTCATTGTCATGGGAACAGCGGCGAACGACACGGCAGCCAAATGCATCATCACTGTCGTTGACTTGCATTCCAGGCACGTGTGGGCTCGTGCTGTCAAAAGACAGACCACTTCGGCAGTCATCGGCTTCTTGTCAACACTCTTTGATGATGTCTCTCCTCCGGAACAGCAGTTGTCAGACAATGGTTTGTGTTTCAAATCCAAAGAGTTGGCAAAATTCCTGAAAGAAAGAGGTGTCACTCAACTATGGACCCCTCCATACCGAAGTCAAGCCAATGGTGTCTGCGAAAGAGCCAATCAATGCATTTTGGCCGGTCTTGGGCTTGCAAGAGCAGACAATCCAAAGAAACGATGGTCATCACTGCTGCGCGAAGTAGTGATTGCGATCAACACTCGAGCTCACGATGTGACTTGGTTCGCGCCACGCTTCATCCATTTTGGTCTGGATCCACCTCCGCTGGACATCACTGTTGACGAAGCGCGAAAACTGGCCCATGCAAGATCATTGGAAACTCAACAAAAAAGAAAAGAAAAGAGTTCAGAACAATTCAGTCCATCAGAACTTACCGTCGGTCAGTGGGTTCGGTATCACATCCCTGACAACCATCCAGAGAGGGCCAGTAAATTGGCAGTGCAGTGGTGGGCCCCGTGTAGAATTGATGAACAACTGGGAAAGGAAACTTTTCGTTTGACACTCATTGACCCCAAAACAAATCAAAACATTCGATCATTTGACTCACATTCTGGTCGACTCGCCCCATATCATTGGCGTTCAGCGCCAGAAGACGAGGACAGTCCTGTCCAAACACCTACAGATGACATTTCAAATTTGGAAAACATTGTTGAAACAAAACAAAAAGAAATTTCACTTCAAAACAGTGAAAACACCCAAAACTGTTTTGTTTACACTTTTGAAAACCCCCTGGTGATTTGCAAGGTTCAGGTGAAGACAATCAAATCAGAGAAAGCACTCATGAGTGCTATGGCCTACACACGGAGCCACTACAGTTTGTAGTGTATGGTGGCCACCCCAGGTCGCCACAGTATTGTGTAAACAAACAAAATGGTGAACTTGACCCAAACACCAGAACAACAACAGCAAATGGCCAACGGGTGGGACCAGGCTGTCCAGATGGTGGTCGCCCCTCAACAGCCTCTCAATCTCGAGGAGTTCGACCTGCAGTTGGCGGCGTCCGTAGAGGCCGAGCGCAACCCTCGCCATCAAGAAGAAAGGCGTCGCCATCAGCTCGACCTCCGAGCACAGGCTCACCGCGACAGGCAAATGGCCTGGTATGCCATCGGACAGTTGCCAGAGCCCCTGTAAAATGGTCACCGTAGAGGGACTGAAGGCCTGCCATAAGGTGTCGCGCGCGCACCACATCCCTGTCCTTCCCTTAAAATTTAAATTTTTGAATCCTTTTTGTCAGTTGAGTGCAAACCTTTGACTCAAACGTTTGACCCCTTTTTTGACCTCAATTTTCATGTCTTTTGTCTTCAAATTTAAAAAAATTGTTTAAAAATTAATTTAATTGATTACTCAATTCAAGTGTCTTTCATTTCAAATTGTTATCTAGCAACTTTAGTGTTACAATATAAATTCTTCTTCTGCTCTATGAATAGTTTTTGTTTGTAGTAAAAAATTTAATATTTAATAAAATTACCATCCAATAATAAAGATAAAGTTAATTTTTCGTCCAATCGAGTCTTTATCTTTATCTTTGCTTATGATAAATGAATGAGTAATTAAAATATAATTTCATTAAAAACTAAATATTGACCAAAAAATATTTATTTAAGATTCATTTATTAATTTTGAATTATTTCAAATAAATTCAATCATAATTAAATAAATTTTATTTTAGTTTGATTTCTTGATTTGATCAATCATAATTTTGAAATAAACGATGAATTGCCTTATAATTCTTCTTAACCCATTTATTATATGTTGGCTCATCGTATTTGAAACTTCCAAATGTTCACTTTCATTGAGCACTTGTTTTACGATTAACAGAAATTCTTCAAACATTGAAATCATTTTAGATTTTTCCAAATGGTTTTGCATATATTTGTTGAGTTCATCGAGAGTTTTATTCGATATATTAATTGAATCAACTTTACTAATATCTTCCAATGGTTGAGCAAGAACAATTTCTATTTTGTGCCTAAAAGTAAATTCTGCTTTAACTGATATTTCTAAAAAAAATTTATTGAGAAATTTTCCATGGTTTGTGTTAGATTGTATAGTATAGAGCATCTTATTAAGGCTTTCAATGAATTTTAAGGTTTCATTTAAACCAGTGATCAAATATCTCTTTCCTTTAGTAGCAAGGTTATTGATTGCTTCCCCCACCATTTTGTTTGAATATTCGAGGTTTTTATGGCTATAAAACCAATATTTTTGGTCATGATTAACGAATTTTCCTCTAGCAATATCAATTATTTCCACCTCTTTTTAAAAATAAATATTAAATAAATTTCATCAAACTCCAAATAGCATACCTAGTTCATAAAGGTCCGTTTCTCCTTTAACTAGAAAATATGATAGAAATGAAAATATAATAATTACATTAAATAATATCATTATTTAAATATTATAATTATACACAATTAATGTTAAGAACAAATATGTTTCGAAACTGTTTTCATTAATATTTCACTTTGAGGCAGCACATATGAAATTCCTGAATTTTCTGAAAATGTGTATTAAAATAAGATTTATGTCAAATAAAGTTTAATTCTAGTTTATATTTAAATATAATGTAAAATTTTATTTCAGGTCCTAATATTAATAGAAAGCTAAAAGTTTTTTTTATAAATTAATTTTCTATCAAGGACATTAAAATTTTTTGGAAAACCACAAATCTGGAGATATAATAAGGCAGCCATTTAATCTTGTCGCTCACCTTTTTGAAATAACTTTTGAATACCTTAACTGATTTTAATTTTGTAAACGGTTATATAAAGTTTTTACTTGATTTTTTTGGACTAAGGTGACCAACCTTTGGGTCCGGACCCAGTATGGTCCAGTTAGAGCTACACGAGACTCTATATCATTGTTTAGTATAAATAAGTCCATGTGGATATTTTGTTTGGGATAGATAATGGGAAGTATACCATTTATTTTTATTCCAAGATCATTAAAATCTTTCAAGAAATAAAAATTTGTGGTCATCCAAAAATCAAAGTTTTGGGCATAAAACCAATAAAGGGACACTATCGAAATCTTGAGTAGCTAGAACTAGGAATTTTTTATTATTTTCTGATAGAGAACGTTAAATGTAACAAATTTTTTGCTAGACACCTTTTGATCAAAGCTAATATAGCACACAGATGGTGTCCAAACCGGGGATATTATTCTTTATTTTATTACTTTTTACCAAATTTTATGCCCTCTGGCAGCCTTACCTTAGCTTTGATCAAAAGATTTCAAGCAACAAAATTTTTCCGCATTATGTCCACTATCTAAAAATCATAAAAATTTCAAGTCCCAGCAAGTCCACATTTCCATTAGGTTCCTTTATGTGGTTTTCTGCTCAAAACCTTGATGTTCAGAGTACCGCTACGTTATTATTTTTTGACCGATTTTAATGAACTTAGTGTCAAAATAAATTACAACTTTTCCTCTACCATACCTAATTAAAAATTCAACCTAGGACAATATAACCTAGGCTGGGATATGGGGTCTCGCATAGGTCTTCATGGACCATACTTGGTAGGGACACAGAAAGTGGGTAACCTTAGTACAATTATCAAAGTGATCCTTCATAAATCCGTTTGCAGAATAAAAATTGGTTAGGGCATTCAAGAGTTATTCCAAAAACGATCACTCACTGCAGCTCTTACACAACTTTAACTTTCATTCTTATCACCTAAATTTCACATTTTAGCCCCAAATGGTTTCACAACAATTCTTTGCAAATCAATTTTTACCATAAACATATAGCAAAACTCATGAGTCCAATAGAATGACACTAACATAAACCACTGTTGCCAACAACCAACATTCGATTCTATGACTTATAGTCTGTACTTTTTGCACTTATCATCACTCTAACAAATCAAAGAACACATTATTATTTCATTTCTAAGGTGACCAACTTAATGGGTCGGGACACATTATAGTCCTATGCAAAACCATATGTCCAAGCCTAAGCTAAATTACCCTGGGTAAATTTTTTGATTGTACTTTATAATGGAAGTTAAACATTTATAATGATTCCAAAATCATAAAAATCTGGTAAAAATAAAAAATTGTTAGCAACTTGATTATTAAAGTTTAAACAGAAAAGCCCATAAAAAGAGTCTTTGGAAATCTGGACCAGCAGAGATCTAGGATATTTTTGATAAGAAACTTTAAAGGAAACAACTTTGTTGCTTGGAAATTTTGATCAAAACTAAGTATAGGCCTCCAAAGTGTAATTAAATGGGGAATATTTTTTCAAAATATTATTTTTCACCAAATTTGATGCCTAAATTTTATGGCTGATTAGTTTTGGATTTTTAATATTCATCTAAAAAAATAATCTCTATATCAATTTGTTTTTTAAAAATCTCTCGAATAAACTAGATCCAATCTATAATTTATTGCAAATATGGCTTTTAAGAAACTTTATCGTTCACTCTAAATATAATTTCCAAAGTTAAAATATATATTAAAATGAATAGATAGGTATTTTATTGATTTTATTTTCAACAAATATTATGTTACGTTTTTATTAAATTAAACTAAAAAATAAATTAACTTTAAATCAGATATTTTGAATTTGTATACAGAATATATTTAATTATATGGTAAAGTTTATCATGATCTTTCGCCATTTATTTTTCGTGTTTGTTTTATTATCAACAACTTCAAAAATATTCAACACTATTCATATGTTTGCCCTAGCAAATTTGAATGAAACAACGGAGTTTCCAAATAAAGCCTCTGATAGAAATAATATCCAAAATCCATTATCTTGTATGTTTTTCCAATCTTTATAGATTATTTAAAATATTTTGAATTAAATTTTATGCAAACTAGAATATTTATATTTAACTTGAATGTTTCAATTGAATAATTTTTTATAGACACTCAGTTAGCGAAAGGTTTTCCAACTGATATTCCAACTGATATTGCACCTGTACAAGGTAAAGTTTCTGAAGCAATTTCTTTAACCGCAGCTATAAAAACAATGGATTTTACAACAACTACTCCTACACCTTCCATTATTATTCCTGCAAACTCTTTTAACATAGATATAACTTCAAACGATAAAACTATTAATATCAATGACATTACGAACAATATTATTGATATTTCAACTGAAAGTTTACAAAGTAAAGCTACTGAAACAGTCTCACCTACTGTACCAACAAAAACAATGGATTTTAAAACAACTATTACGCCTTCCATTATTATTGCTGCAAACCTTTCTTACATAATCCCAAATGATAATAAAACTACTATTAATATCAATAGCATTACAAACAAAATTATTGATATTTCAACTGAAAGTTTACTAAGTAAAGTTACTGAAACAGCCTCACCTACTATACCGGCAAAAACAATGGATTTTAAAACAACCACTTCTACGCCATCCATTACTATTATTGCAAAACCTACTAACATAACCACAAACTATAATAAAACTACTCTTAATATAAATAACAGTAATAAAAATATTGATATTCAAACTGAAATTTCAACTGAGAGTTTGCAAAACAAAGCTAAAACAGTTTCTCCAACCGCAGTGACAAGAAGTATGAATTTTACAACACTTAATACTATGTCTTCTATCAATATTACTACAAAACCTTCTAACCTAAAAATAAATGAGAATAAAACTTTTAATAACAATAAAAATAATAGCAAACATATTATTGATATTTCAACAGAGAATTTACAAGGTAAAATTACTAAATCAACTTCATCTTCTACAGAAGCAATAAAAACCATGAATTTTACAACAATTACTACGCCTTCAATTATAATTACAACAAAATCTTCCAGTTCTATCATAACAACAAACGATAATAAAACTACTATTAATATCAATATCAACAGTTCAAACCAAAATTTTATTGATATCCTTTCTGATATGTATGCTGGAAAATTGCAAGATAAACCAACTGTAACTTATTTGATACCAACGACAAAAACATTAGATTTTACAACAATTTCTACTACGCCTTCTATTTTTACTACAAAATCTTCTAGTACAATTACAGACGATAATAAAACTACTACTAATACAAATAAAAATTCAAATGCAAATTTTCTTAATATTCTATCTGAAATGTATGGGGGTAAATCTTCTGATCCAACATCAAAAACAATGAATTTTAAAGATATTAATAATATGTTTAATCTAAAGAGAATATCTTTTAATATAACCACTAATGATAATGAAACCACTATTAATGCAAATTTCCGTAGTAATAATAAAATAAGTTTACGTAATACAACATTCCAGGCAAATATAAAAGGTTAATTATTAAAATTATTTAGTTTAAATTAATATTTTATTATTTGATAGATTTAAGAAATTTATTTGACAACATATTGGGATCTATTTTCAAATGGGCTGATTCAAACTTTCCCTTAACACTTCGAATAATAGAAATGGCAAAAACATTAACCGACCATCAGTTGAAACAAATTCCTGGCTTAAATTTATTCATAGAACTATTGTCTTTTAACAATTTGTGGCACAGAATGAAAGAAAATACTACACTTAATTATTCCAACTCTACCCTAGAAGATGTGATAGAAGACTTTAATAAACACCACAATTTAAGCATCAGGGATATTCCTATATTATCAAATATCACCGGTTTAATTATGGAGAGCAATTATTTCAAAGAATTTTTTGAAAATGCAATATCAAGTCATATGGATGACATTCCAGTGACAGTAAACTTGCTTTCGCTTTTAGAAAATTTATATACCAAAGTTTTTTTCTCTGATTTGGGAAATGTTACAGTTTTAGAAGAATTTGGTAAAAACATCTCAAATGTTATTCTACCATTTGTTAAGTCTAAAGTTGACAAAAATTTCGATAAATTTGGAAATAAATCTCGAAATATCCTTAAAAGAATTGCAAATTTTACAAATGGCAATGTTAATACAATTAGCAATTTAACTATATCTGCAAATGATTTTCTTTTGAAAACTTCCAAAAAATTAATTATGAAAGTTATCGATTTCAATAATAAGAGTATAAATAATGCAGATATTTTATTTAAAAAGTTAAGGTTTATTAAAGGCAAGCAAGATGAAGCTATTGATAATTTTATAAAAAATAATATTGATATTCCTAAGAAGTTATATAAGACTGGTAAAGCTGGAGAGGCTGTGGTTGGAATTGCCGATAACTACTATAGCTTAATTTCTCAAACTATGAGAAATATAGTCAACCTCACACAAGCAGTTTTATATTGTTGAGTTAATATTGATTTGGTTTGTCATAATTTATTAATAAATAAACAAGAATAAAATTTGATGATATATATATTTTCTTATTTCTTTAATTATGTTGAGTCAATTTTTTTGAATAGCTATCAAAGAATATCTCGAATTTAGCTGTATAATCCAGTTGTGAAATATTTATCATGAATTTTTCAGGAATGAGCCATAGTATACCTAATTTTAGACTGATATAGTCTGACATCAATGAACAACCAACGCTTCTGTCTATTAATTTTTTAATTTAAAATTATATTTATATCGTTAAAACATAACTATTTAGAATTGAGGCCTCTATTCTATTGTATTAATTATTACAAATTAAAATATTATCAAGATTCAACTGCTTAAAAATTACTAGACGATTGTCATCAACAAGTTTGCGGATCTGTTCCTTATGTTTGTTTGATAGTTTTCGTTTGCGATGATCCTTCGGTATAGATTTGAAAGACAATTTGATAGGTATTTTTGATAAATCACTTGAATTTTATTTAGTTTTAGACCAAAGATTTGCCACTAAATCAAGTGTTTATTCGTTTAATTATCAGTTTTTTTAATTTTATCACTAATTTTATGATAAGTTTGATAGCGGATTAAATTAACAGATATTTTTTTCTTTTTATCATAATTTAAATTAAAATTTATATCATAAAATTATTTTACATAAACAGTAAACAATGGATTCTTAGACGATGTGATACATATTAAAAAGGTGGGACTTTTATTTGCAAACAAATGAATTCAAATCAGACGTATGTGAAATATATTAGAAAAATGCTGTATCTATAATTTTGATATACCAAATAAATGATTGAGCCATAAATATCAAGAAGTTTATGTTTGTGATTTTGTTGTGATCATCATTACCATTTTCAAAAATTTAGGATAAAACTAATTTTGTAGAAGACTTTTACTGTATTTTTATTTATGTAAGTAATAAAAATGATAAATATTTTCCTAAAATATAATTTTATAGAAATTTCATAAAATATTTATATGAATTTTATTCACTCAATTCAAAAATATTTTTTCCATATTCCATTACATGTATCATCAAAAACATTTTTCAAATAAACATCATTGTTTGCAGGGTGGACTTGTTTAAATATTTCCAAATTCGAATTGTTGCTAATAAACTGGGGCCAATTATCACTCGGTTTCCTAGTATATGGAAATTTTTTAAAAATTTATTCTATTATATTCAGGGATGGCAAATAGGGAAGAATTTCAAAATACCCCCCTGGAATTTTGAAAATTTTATACTACGTCTAAGAAAAGATATTAGGTCTGTTTAGGCTTTTAGCTTCCTTGGGTTATACCCCTGAAGATCGAGATCTTTTGCCATCCCTGCTATATTTATATTTTAATAATTTAAAATGAGTGGATTACCCTGTTTTAACGAAATTAGTAATATATTCAATGAATACTTTTGTATATTTAATATCTTTTTCTTTGTAATTGCTTTCAACTAAGGGGCGGCCAAATGTCATATCCAAATCTGAACAATGTCCTGTGCCAAACATATGTTTAATATTTAATTTACCATGATAATTATAATAGTTATTTGTAATATCAGCTACGATATAAAAATATTTATTAGAAAATGATTTCTCATGGTAATATTTAATAAATTTGTATGTTGGACATTTTATTATTAAATCTCCTGCAAAGTCAAATATTTTCCAACGAAGTTCTTTTCCATAATTGATTTCCGTTCTGTTAATATAAAATTCTACTAGATTGTCTGTATCCAAATTATGAAATTCTTGATCCATTTTGTTAACAAAAGCATAAAAATCTTGTAATTTAGTTCCGGTTAAAAAACCAAAAGCGAGCAATGGATCTAAAAGTAAGGATAAAATAGACCCTTCGTCTTTAGATAAACCTGCTAATATATCAATTCCTAAATAATGAAACGTGAAATTTTATTTAATATAAATTTTATTCTGGATATTTTGTTTCAAACCTTTGTTAAATTTGCCTTGTTTAAAAGCATTTTGAGCTGTCAATGGTAGAAACTCAGTGCCATCAACAGGATAAATTTTATGTTGTTTCATTTTCCTTTGATGTTCAATCAATAAATCTGCATCTATTGATCTCAAATGTCTTAACCATCCTTGATCATTTTCATATTTGATGCTTTTTGACAAATCTTTAGCATTGTTTAGAGCCTGTTCTTTATTTACCTTCGGTTCATATTTACTATATAAATGTGCTCCACTTTGAAGGATTGCCCTTTTAAAAAGACCTTGTGAAATGGGAGACAAAATATGCGCGGACACACTCCAAGAGCCAGCACTTGCTCCATATATAGTAATTCTTTCTTTATCCCCACCAAAAAGATTAATATTGTCTCGAACCTAAAAATTATTCCATTGTTACTTTCATTACACTAATTAATAGACAGATAAATACCCAAATTAGTGCCAAATTCTGATCAAAAAATCCAACATTCCCAGGAGCTGAAAGGTCATCTCCATAGAGGAAACCCAAATAACCTAATCTATAGTTGATAGCAACTGTTATGACATCATAAGCTGCCAAAACACTTCCATTTGTATAATCATCGAAAGCAGAACCATATAGTAAACCACCACTATGAATTATAAACATTACAGGTAAAAGAACTGAGTCATTCTCTCTTTTAGGGCTCCATATGTTGAGAACTAAGCAATCTTCAGTCATCAGTTCTTCAACGAATTTCATATAGTCGCCCAGGGGTATGCTTTGGTAACAAAATCTAATATTATTATACAAAACTTTACCCTGAAAAATGAATAGATAAAAATTAAGTCTCATTTCAATTAAAAGTTTAAAAATACTTTAGAATTTTTTAAAGGTTGGGGTTTGGAAAAGCGTAATGAGCCAATTGGGGGTTCTGCATATGGTATCCCCAAATATTGTCTTACAGTTTTATTCAAAATTTCAAGTTCTTCACCCCTTACATAACCTGACGTGGTTTCAATGATGTTTGTTTCATAAGTTTTAGCAGAATTGCGTAACCTATTTTTAAAAAGATACATATAAATTATGGTAAGTTAAACTTATTTATAATGTTAAATAAATAAAATTTGAACAAATAACAAGATTATTGTCTATTAATTTTATAGAATAATTATTAATATGAAATATAATTATACAAACAAACCATGAATTTGCTTTGGTCAGTTTCATAGGTAAATATCCATCATATAGTTGAAAATTCGAAACTAACAAAATTAATTTTAAGTATTTGATCATCTTTATAGAATTGACAAAACATAAAACAAAATATTTCCTTTAGTTAAAAATATAAATTTTAGTTAAAAAAATATTTTTATTTATTCGTTGAAAAAATTTATTAGAAATAAACAGATGTTTTAGAATTTATTTTGTTCAAAATCATAGAGTTTTATATTTAATTATCAAATGAAAAGTAATATAAATTCAATTAATATAAAATACAAATTATTTTCAAGTTTTCTTTATATAATTCATTATAATAATTTCGATTAGTTTTTTAAACTTTTAAAATTTTTTAATTAGTTAATTAATTTTGAAATTTTTCAGTAAAATTAAAATAAATGGACTAAAATATAAATATTAAGTAATTTTTATCACAGTAAAATTATTAACAATTTATTGTCTAAATTTGAAATGATTACTCATTTTATCAACTTTTATACATTTATAGTTTTTTTTTGTTAAGATCCTTATGATGGCACTTCACAATATGCAAAACATTTGTAATAAAAATACATTTATTCAAAACTAATAAAAAAATACATTTAAAAATATTTGTTGCCCGAAATACAAGAAAATGTAGTTAATGGTCTGAAGCCATACATTTGTAGTCCAGAGTCGTAGAAAATGGAGTGGAGGTGTAAGCATAGGAGCCTAACCTCAGCACTCTTGTCCTGGCTATTGATGTGTTTACTGTTAAACTATTGTCGAGCAAAACCACAATTATCAACTAAAGACTGGAATAGTCTTCAACAACAATTTTATGTCAACAATAGCCTAAAGAAATTTTAGGATATCAAGAATTTTGTTAATTTAATTGACGATAAAAAGAATTTCAATAAACAGTCAAATTATCATCAAAAGATTATGTTTAACTTGAGTTTTAGTTATATTTTGTAATTATGTTTAAACAAAAATGAGTGGCTGAGCGCCTAATGATGAGTTAATAAGACAAAATTTTTATTTTTGTGGTGCAATAAAGTATCTTTGGGCTTAGTAAATGGTGAATGGCTCAGAAAAATTCTGTTTCAGAATGATATTTTGATGATCAAGTAAATCGCCGAGCCCTGACCAGAGCTCCAAGACAACAGCCACGACAAAGTAGTACACAATATCACCACAATACAAAAACTGAGTCCGACAATATTACCAACTTAAATGCTACCCTTTTTGTGAATCACTCCTTTCTAAAAGTTTTTCAAAAAAATTTATGAATGATCGCTAGTATATCCGGTAATGAATTATCAAGTAGTAATAAAACATTTTTGCGATATAAGGCTGAATAATTAATTATTTTCAAAATTTAAAGAAAATAATTCGTATACCAAATTCAAAGAGATCATTTACGAATATTCAGAAAAGTATCGCTAAAAATACAAACTTGTTTAATTAAAATTATGACAAAAGGTTTGTATCAAAAATAACATAAAATAATGAATCAAAAGTACAAAAAATGAGTATTAAAACTATTACTAAACATTGACTATTCACTAGTGGTCATCTTAAGGATAATAGGAAAACAAAAGGGGTGCTCAACCCTTTCAAGCTAAATTTATATATGTTTTTTGTTTTTTGACTCTATATTAAATTTAAAACAATATATAAAGTATTTAATTAAAATTGAAATTTATTTTTGATAAAAATTTATTTAAATATATTACATTTTAATGATTATATTTTGTATAATTTATTTTCCAAATCAATGAAAAACTCTTCAAATGTCATTATAATCTCTAAAAACACTTTAATTACTAATTATTATAATAAACTTCTTTATTAACTATAAATTAATTCTATTTTTAATTAAAAAAATTTTAAGTATAATTTTCCCTGTTTTTTTATACTCTGAGTTATTTACAGATTTTTGCGCATTTGCCCCCTAAACAACTGGGAGATTCTACTGTATTGAAACCATATAAAATATTTTATAATCAATAAAATTTAAATTTAATTCATTTAAATTCTAGTCAATATTTAATATTAAAAACAATTTTATTTTAATTTAAATTCATTAAAATTAAAATTTCATAAAATCCACTGATTCTAGATCATTATTTCAAAACGATTTAAATTTGATATTTCAGTGCAAAAGTAATTAAGGGTTACCCACTTGTAGTTATTATGAAAAATGTATATAAAATTATATTTAGTATCAATAAATAACAGTGATAGTATTAAATTTGAAAACATGCTAAAATCAAGAATAATTTAAATGACTCATATTAATTCAAACAATTCTGAATATAAAATTTAATTATCTGTATCTTTTCATATTTTAAAATTATTTTTGAGAGATCTTCAAATTTCAAACGAAAAATTATATTTTTCTTTTAAATTTATCAAGACAATTTTCTTTTTCTGTGCACATATTTCTAAGACAAAAAGCTTATTAATTTTAAATTTTTATAAATTGGTCCGCTAATGTATTTTTTAATAGTTTAAGAAAATTATCTAGCAAAAATTGTTCCGCTTGATGTAATTCACATTGGTATGTGCGCGAAAAACTTATATGTATACTACATATTATTATAAATGAAATAAAACTTACCTTGTGTTGTTGTTGTTGGGGCCTAATTAAAGGTGATTGCGTCGCACACATTCCTAAGTGCCACGCAATCGAATGAGGAAAGTGTTGAGAAGCACAGTTGTGTTTCTCAACACAACTTGTTTTAATCAGTGCCGTTGGCCTCTAATTGAGGCCAACAGCTTTCAAAATGAAGAGTTGAGACGCACTTTGCGTCTCAACTAAACACTGACCGCCTTATGCGATCAGTGTTTTAAATGACTAGATTTGTTTGATTAGAATTGTTTTATATGACTAGACTTTCATAACAATTTTCCTCTTTGATTAGAGTAGTTTTGACTAAAATTAATAGTGAGTTTGACTAAAGTCTGACTAGTGTTTGAATGAATTGAAAAGTGTGACCAGAAAATACTGACCAGAATACGAGATTAATACCGGGAGTTATAAAAGTAAGGAATTTGTAAGACTAATGTTTTTAAATGAGTTTTTGTTAACTAAGTTATTGTTGACTAAGGCATCATAAGGACTGACCAGAATATCACCGGATTTGTACAGCCTTGACTAGACTACCGTGTGACAAGAGAAGTGACTAGATTATTACCGAGACTTGAAGCGCTGACTAGTATACGTTACCGATACTACTAATAGTATAAGTAAGAATTTGACTCAAATTTCATGACTAGATTAAATTAATTAGAATATTGGATAAGTTATATTGTAATGACTAGAATTATAACCAGAATGCGCGAAATTGACTAAATCCTCACTCAACCATTACCACTATCAACTCCCACGATCTCACACACTCACTCTCTCACTTCCAATACCACTACCAACTCCTACAACCTGACACTCTTACATCCAGTACCACCAATTACTTACAGCCACTCCATCATTCCCCCTGTCACTCACACTCACTTCCCCTCTCTCCCAGTACCACCAACTACTCACAACTACTCACAACCACTCGCCCACTCCCCCTGTCACTCAAACTCACTTCATCTCTCTCCCAGTACCACCAATTACTTACAGCCACTCCATCATTCCCCCTGTCACTCATACTCACTTCCCCTCTCTCCCAGTACCACCAACTACTCACAGCTACTCGCCCACTCCCCCTGTCACTCATACTTACTTCCCCTCTCCTCCAACCATCGACTATCTATAACCACTCGTTAACTGCCCTCCGTCACTTATCCGTATCCCTTTCCTAGCCCATTCACTCACATATATCTCTTTCCTGACCTAAACACACATACCCATACTGACTTTTATGTCCACCAAACTATCCAAACTTACCCGTACTTGCCTTCACCTCCATCACACTATCTGCCCTCACTTATACTTGCCCACACTTACTTCCACATCCGTCACACTGTCCCCACTGACCTATACTTGCCCATACTTACTTCCACATTCGTCACATTGTCCTCACTGACCTATACTTGCCCACACTTGCCTCCTCATCCACCTCATTGTCCTCACTGACCTATACTTGCCCACACTTGCCTCCACATCCGCTTCACTGTCCCCACTCATTTATACTTGCCCACACTTGCCTCCACATCCGCCTCATTGTCCCCACTCACTCATACTTGCCCACACTTGCCTCCACGTCCGACACACTGTCCCCACTCACCCACACTTATTTTTATGTGCGCTTCAATAACAGCACTCACCCACACTTGCTTCCAAGTTTGCCCAAACCTCAGACACAGCTAGACCTGTCCCTCACGTCCATAACCACCGACCTACTTTAGTTACTCAACTCATGACCCACTTCTCGGATAGTCTTCTATGTGACACACTTAAGATTGTGTCACCTCTTATCTTAGTTTACCTCCACATACTTACATCTACGACATCTCTGACCTACTTACCTTTCGTCAACCTTATAACCAAACGCCAACTTACCCGTACTTGCCTCCACGTCCGACACACTGTCCCCACTCACTTGTACTTGCCCACACTTGCCTCCACATCCGTCGCACTATCCCCACTCATTTATACTTGCCCACACTTACTTCCACATCCGCCTCACTGTCCCCACTCATTTATACTTGCCCATAAATACTTCCCCATCCGTCACACTGTCCCCACTGACCTATACTTGCCTCCACATCCGTCGCACTATCCCCACTCACCTATACTTGCCCATAAATACTTCTACATCCGTCACATCGTCCCCACTGACCTATACTTGCCCACACTTGCCTCCACATCCGCCTCATTGTCCTCACTGACCTATACTTATCCACACTTGCCTCCACATCCGCCTCATTGTTTCCACTCACTCATACTTGCCCACACTTGCCTCCACGTCTGACACACTGTCCCTACTCACCCACATTTATCTCTATGTGTACTTCAATGACAGCACTCAACCACACTTGCCTCCAAGTTTGCCCAAACTTCAGACACAGCTAAACCTGTCCCTCACGTCCATAACCACCGACCTACTGTAGTTACTCAACTTATGACCCACTTCTCGAATAGCCTTCTATTTGACACACTTATGATTGTGTCACCTCATCTTATTTTACCTCCACATACTTACACCCCTGACTTACTTACCCGTCTTCCAATCCATAACCACATTAACCTATCTATCCTGGTTACCCTATTAATGACCCACTTCTCCCGTAGTTTTATATATAACACCGATACGATTACATCACTACTTTATATACTTACTTCATAACTAACAATACCTGTCCTTGGGTATCCCTTCTCACCTTCTAATACTATTGCGTCAACCTTTATTACTATTACGTCAAGTATCCCTATTTTGAGTAAACCTGTTGTGCTAGCCCTGGGTTCCTATTGGTTAGTAGTTACTAAGGGACGAGACTTCCCCTAGGTTTCTTATAATTGGTTAAAAGAGATCATACGTTAATGTATGATTTCTTATTGGTTAATACTTTGAGTCGTCGCTATTCTCCGGTTTTAGTCGACTATAAGAGTCGATGTTTTTGTAGTCTTCAGACACTTCTTCTTTGGTTTTTAAATACTTTTGGTTTTAATAAAAGTCTTTGACTTTCAATTGTGTTTTTACTCTCTCTTCGCCGTCGACGACCAACACTTTAACTCCAACAGTAAGTAGTCTTCCGGTTTTGTTGTGGTCCTGACCGGCGGTCTTCCGCTCGGGCTTCTGGTCAGGACCGACGTTGAGTATAACCCCTTTTTTAATGGCTATAACTAGCACTTACCCTTAGCCCTAGGTGGCCGTAGGCCAACGCTACTGATGGCAATGATGGCACTGGACTCGGTGTTGAGTCCGGTGGCCATTATTGCCGTAACAGCGGTCGAAGGAAAATGGCCGTTCGCTACAATATTAATTCGTAAATGTAGTGAAAATGAATATTTTTACTAGATTATGATGATTAAACAAATTTTTTAAAAACTAAGAAGAAGTTCTAATAAAGAGTTTTGATTATGACATTTGTATGCCTTACTTTTGGTCGTCGCTCTCTACCGTTGGCTCTCAGTCGTTGGTTATTAAACCGATGGTCTCTCAGCCGTTGGTATTCAGCCGTTGGTCTTTCAACTGTTGGTTCACTCAACCGTTGGCTCTTATCGTTAGACACTCTCAGGCGTTGGCATCTTCAATCGTTGGTGGCTCGCGAACCGCTGGAACCACAACCAAAGCTGAGTAAGTGTTTGTATCCTTAACCCCTGATCTTTTCTTTGGGTTTCCCTAGTGGTCAGGACTCGTTTGAAGTCTTGCCACATTAACGTTGGGAAGGCCAGGCTTGTAGAGTCTGTGCCCGGGCTGAGTGGGTGAGTCTTGGACTAGCCAGGTTAGCCAGTATAGGCTAATAGGGCCAGGACTTTGGGTAAATATGACCCTTTAATTTATATTGCCCATCGACTCAGTTCTTCCCGACAGTATGTATTGATTATGGATTTGAATTTAAACTACGTTTAAGTTTAATATTAATAGATTAACTTAAAACTTGGACAGGAATCAAACAAATTTTTTCATTTTGTCGATATTATCGTATAATTACAACCATTTTGATTCGCAGTAATCATCTAATCTCTCTTATGCCTAACTCTAATTTGAAGTCAATTAATTTTTTAATTGAAAAATTATAAATTTCAATTTGCATTATTAATTAAACTAATAATATATAGTGATAATTTTGTTGAATTTATTTTTCTTTATTTTAATGAAATACTCATAAAATAGTTTTGGTTATTTTAGTTTACATATTTCATTACATTTACGGAAGAATATGAGGTATATGTATTTGTTTTTCACCCAGCCCCCCGCTTTTGCTTGCAAAGGAAAACAATAATTTTTTACTGATATTATTGAATAAATTAATATTTTTAGAATATCAACGTAGGCTTTTTGCTAGTGACGGGAGAATATTTCTTTGAATATAAACGGCTAATTTAGACTCTCTTTGTTAGAAATGGAGAAGTAAGGGAGGTTGATGGTTCTTTAGAGAATATTCTTTTAATTAGTAACAGGATGGGACAGGGAGGTTTTTTTCTAGAAACGGGAAACTATTTCTTTTAATATTAACGGGTACCATATGGCCAGTTACCGAATAACTAAAAACGAAAATATTTTATCTAAGCCATTGATAGCATATTGAATGATGGTGTCATAAATCTAACTTATCTCAATTTTAGAGCACTAAACTGGGTAATTTTATATAAAAGTGCACCGAATTTCTCGATTATTCCAGAGTAAATAAATTCAAATTACGGGTAATTTTCTGGCGATTTATTAAAATGTATTAGAGAATTTTAAATTATTAATAAATTTTCATGAATATTGTGATTATAGATCTATTTTTAAATCTTGTTTTTATATAAAATATTTTCAATAAATAATATTTATATGAATTGGGTTTAATTAAAAAATTAAACATATTTGTTTCTAAAACCATATTTCAAATTATACATTTAAAAAATATTATTTTAAATGATAATGGAATTATTATTTTTAATTATTGTTTTACTATTTAATATTTTATTTAAATATAAATTTAAGAAGCCAAAACCATTTGAAAGATATATAGCTGAGGATCGTTTCACAGAATTAAAAGAGAATTACCCAAATGGATGGCTACCAATTATGGCTTCAATGGAATTGAAGAAAAGTCAAGTAAAGCCAGTTTTCGGATTCGGCAATGATTTGGTTGTTTACAGAGGACTTTCGGGTAAAGTATATGTTTTGGATGCTTATTGTTCTCATTTGGGTGCAAACATTGGTGTCGGCGGTACTGTTGAAGGAGAAGACATTAAATGTCCATTTCATGGCTGGACTTTTAATAATTCTGGAAAATGTATTTCTGTTCCCGGAATTGAAGGTTAAATTTTAAAAATGAAATATATTTCTAATAGAATATTCATATTATTAGCGATATATACACCGAAAGCTGAGATTAGAATTTGGGAAAGTAAAGAAGTCAACGGTTTTATATTCGTATGGAATCATTCGAAAGGAGAAAAACACAATTGGGTTATCGAACCATTGAATAACATTTCCAATGATTATTTTTATAGGAACAAATATGAATTGTTGACTAATTCTTTTATTCAGGTAATTTAATTGTTATCAAAAATATTGCATAGATCACCACATCGACAAAGCAAAGTGTTTAATGTAGTTTCGTTTTACAACGCCCTCTTTTTCTTGCAACGGGCAACTTTGAAGTTTAACGATAAAATTTTACTTTTCATTTTTCACCAAGGGAGAGGATTTTTTTGTTAATAACCAACAAGATAGGAAATACGTCTCTATAGAGACCTTTGACCGATTTTCTAGAGTTTGTCTGAAAAAGAAAGAAGGGATGAATGAGTATGTGTTTAATCAGAATTTTTTATATTAACGGAGTGGACAGGGAGTTTTTTCACTACATTTACAGAGTAAAGATAGTATATAGAATCGTTTTTCTCAAGTGGCCCCTCAACAATTCTTTTACTTATAACGGAAATTTTTCACAAATTGGATCCTCCAGATTTTTGTTTGCAACGGGGAACACATTTTTGGAGGCAAACGAATAATTTTTACGTTTTTTGATATTATCGGAAGGGGTAGGTATGTTAATTTCTCTCTAGAGACTTTTTCACTACATTTACGCAGTAGGTGTAGTATATAGTTTCGTTTTACACCCACCCACCCACCCACCGCGCGTACATGATTTCTCGTGTACAATAATCCGCGGGTACACTAATCCGCGCATATAAGAATACATTAGTTAATTCGTTTCATAATCCCTTATCTATTAATTTAAACCAATTTGAGAATCTTATTCAAAATGATCGTAAATGTAGTGATTATGGCTTTGGCTTCAAACCTTGTTTTAAGATAACGGAGGGTAAAGGGAGGTTCATTTCTCTCTATAAATCTATGCATCAGATATTAACGAAGAGAATAAAGTAATCTTTTGTTAGTAAAGGAGAAATATCTATTTTCTTTATAAGTAATGGAGGGGACAGGGAGACCTTCTGCTAGTAAAGTGAGAATATTTATTTGAATATTAACGGGTAACTTATAGAAATAATACTCCCTGTCGTCACCATTGATATCTGAAATATAATTGTTTAGAGAAGCACGAATCTATCTGCCCTTCTTTTATTAATGAATAATATGGATAATTGCCCGTTACTAGCAAAAAACTTCCTTTTCCCTTCCGTTAATATTTGAAATATATATCTCTAGAGAGACACAAACCTCACTTTTCCTCCATTACTAACAAAAAGAGTTAAAATTACCGGTTAATATTAAAAATTTAGATATATCTAATTACTAATATCCGTTAATATCTGAAGAATCTTTAGCATAGTAGTAGAACTCCGTTCTACTCTACTAAGGACTCTTTTACAACACTAAAGCGTGGGGTAGGTTAAAGGCAATTCGCGCTGAGCCGACTTACTTAAGTTTAGTCTGACTTGAACTGTTCGGGTTTATACTTATTTGCTTATTTAATTATTTTCTGACTTATTTCAAGTATTCTCAAAGGGTGCACTTAAGTAAACTTATCTGAAATAAATCAGTGCGAGTGCAGTGTGCTTATTTACTTGGCCAATCAGATTAAGGAGAATGTGGGAAACAATCAATTACGTTTGTTACTGTTTATGCTCAACATATTGACAGCTGAGTGACTTGAGGTAAGCAATGCAAACACAAAACATACTTTACTTGAAGTGGACTCGTAGCAAAGCATACTTGGGTTTGCACAGCGCGAACAAAGCTTTAAACAAAAACTGCACCTTACGGCGTAAATGTAGTAAATAAATCTTTATGGTTAAAAAAAAGTGGCTGCCCTTATATTTCTAAAACCCATTCTACTAAACGGGATTTTTATATGCATTTGATAGAAATCAAACTCAACTCAAATATGCAAAAATATTTTTTATAACTTATCCATAATTAAAAATTCATACTTTGACGCCCTCTAGCGTGTGAACCTTAGGACATTTCCTAAAATTTTTTATATTTTTAAGTTTAGTTCAATGTCCTCTATCGATTGCAAAAAAAAATCCGGCCAAAAAAATGCCATCCTAATAATAAAACACAATATTTTCAGGTAATTGGAGAAAATGCGGCCGATATGCTGCACGTAATGTCACTTCATTTTCGAAACCCACAGAAAATTGTTTTGAAAAAAGAAAATAAAGAAATGGCTTTAATGGAAGCCACATATGCAGTATTTATGAATATCAAGCTAAAGTTGACAGTATCATGGAAATTGACAAATGAATGTCATAAAGCTGACTTTGATCTTCGCCTAAAACTTTATCTTGGTCAAAATAACTTTATCAATTTATTCAGAGTATTTGGCAGCGCTATTGGCCCAGCTTTCCTTTCAATGAGCTATAATGTGCTTGGTATATTTTTAATTCATACCCCAACAATAATTATGCATGTTGCTCCCAAACGGTCACTGTTTTTAATACATATTTATACTAATTTTGGAAGTTTTCTAAGTTATATATTATGCAAATTTTCTATTATGTTCTCTCAACAACAGGTATTATTAAATTAATTTTTTCATAATTAACAAGATAAATTCAATTTTAAGGCTTCCAGAGATTTGCCAGTTTGGGATAATATGAAATTTTTATCAAAACCTTATCTCACAAAAACTGATCATGGAATAAAATTGTTTAGAAAGTGGTTTCAACAGTTTTACTAAAACAATAATAATAGACTAATTCTTATTAAAATTATAATTAAAATAAAATGGAATAAAAAATAATCTGTTTAAATTTCATTTAATTTTACAATTACAATAAAACTCATCTAGAATGTCATTTATTTTGCTTTGTTTAGATTATTTCTTTTAATAATTCCTTGATATTGCCTATGATATTAGTACAATTGTTAATAATAATAAATTACTATAACCAGACTTCAATTCGTTGAGTAAAAGATTATTTAGTTTAATAGAGAAAATATTAAAATAATTTTTTAATTCCTAACAAATAAAAATAAAAATATTATTTTGGTATAACAAAATTTACACTAGTAGACATTGTTTGAGTGACGGACGCAATAACAGTTATATTACTACTCCATTCACCCTTTGAAAATCCGATAGAGGGTTAAATAATAGGTTATGGCGACCATAACATGTGTTCAAAATGTCAGAAATACCGTTTTTCACTACATTTACGCAGTTAGATGTAGTATATAGTTTTGTTTTACACCCACACATCAAATTCCAATCTTGTGAATCAAAATATACTTTTTGTGATAGTGATTATGATATTATAATGAATTGAGGAAAATATACAAACAAAACAAAACAAAACAAAACAAAACAAAACAAAACAAAACAAAACAAAACAAAACTTATTTATTTTTGGGAGATTTATTTCTATATGTTACCCGTTAATATTCAAAGAATATATTTTCCCGTTACTAGCAAAAAGTCTCCCTGTCCCCTCCATTACTAACAAAAAGAATGGTCTCTAGAGAACCACAAATCTCCCTGTCCCGAAGAACAATACTGTTCTTCGTCTCTCCACGGAACGTATAAAATAATTTTTTCCCTGAAAAAATGTTCTGGCTCCTTATCTTAGTTGTATCTCCGGTATCGTATGATTTTCGCTTTTTTCGCTAACTTATTATTCCCAAATTATTCTTCAAACGATAGGTTTATCTTGAATACTCTGTTGATTCTTCAGATGAGATGAATTTCCTATTAGTATAATTGGCAACAAAGTCCGCGAGGCACAACGATTCCAATTTATCAGGCCTATTAATTTAAAAGTCGATCAGACTTAGGTTCATAATATCAGTGTAGTCCGGATCCAACAGTTTTAAATCTTTTTCTCGTTTCAATATGCCAATCCTCGACTTCTTTTCTCCTGTGTTTATGAAAATAGAATCACGACTTGCTTGTGAGAGGGGCATTCTAAGTAGAATGTAAACTGCCTCTTGTATCGAAACTTCAATACAGTTCAGGAACCTCTAGCAAATTCTATGCAGTTTCTGTTGATGAGTCAGGTTGCCTTGTTTACATTCGTTTACTACTTCGCGTAATAATGCGGACATCTCTCTGTTATATTTGTTTATATAGTTCAATATATAGTGCACGAATGCATACGGATCCAAAACGAATTGTAAGTCCATGTTTGCCCTGTACAACTTTGGTAATTTTGGATTATAGGCGTTTGTCCTAATTTTATTCGGTTCCCTCTTTAAGAAAACTTGAGGCCGCTTCAATGTATTTCTAATGACCCGAATATAAGTCATTTTTTCTCATTGGATAGTTAAAGAATACCAAATCTGCAGCTGACCGTATCCAGAAACGTTTCCTGACAACTCTTCGTGTGCTTGTGGTACTGGAATTTTCCCAAAGTTTCAAACTCTGGTAGACTCAGGCTACAAGAAAAAAAAGATCAATAAACTGCTCACATTTGGTGACGGATTCGTTTTCATTTATATCAAAAATCGAAGCCTTATCCAACCAAAGAAGACAGTGGACGTGAGGCGATCCACGGGACTGAAACTCGATTCTTATATAGGTGTCCAGAATTTCGTAACTTTGAAATGGGTCTCTTATCGCTTTTATCACTTTGAAGAGTTGGCGAATCCTATGATCGAAGTAACGAGCGCAAGTTACTGGATCCTTTATAATGAGGTCTGACTTTTCCATGTATGTCATGTTCAAGGCCTCTTCTTTAGTTATGCATTCATTGCAAATAATCCTCTTCCAAATTATCAACAATTCCGACCATTGGGTCTCCGCTGCTGAAAGCGTGAAGAAAAAGGGAGGAATGCCTATTTGCCGAATCATTGTAATCAGTTCTTTCATCCTGGAATGCCAATAAGCGGGAAAAGATCTATCACTTGTTAATACTTTGTGTGCGTCATCAGAGCGCATTAATTCATCGACATATTCCTTGTTTTCCACCTTCAATTGTTGATCACGGTTTCGTCCCATTCGAAGATAAATGTTTATTGCATTCCTTAGCTGTGAGAGCTCTTTCTCTCGGTACTTGAAAAAGATATACTCGGGAATACAATCCCTTATTTGCATGAATGGTAAACGCGGAGATATTAATCATTCTTCCAGATGATTTAAACCATTCAATTCTTGGGGGAGTTCGTGAAATCCAAGGCCGTTATTAAGACAAAGTCGAGGGATTCGCTTCTTACTAATGTCTTTATAGCATGTTAAACACAATACCATTAAATCAGATGTGCTTTTAACGCAATATATCTTTTCGAAAATGTCCCCAAATTCCATTTGAAAATCTGACTTATGTCCTTTCTTCACGGAACAGTTGAAGTAGAGACACCCACAACATTGGCATATATTAGTGGGTCTTTCACTTACAGCTCTTTCATAAGCTTCTTCGATGGTCTCTATTCTTCTTCGTTTTTCACTATTCGCGCGTTCCAACCAGTTAAGTTGGTTTAGTGAACGTGTTTGTTATTGGTTGGATGGTTTATTGTATCCGTTGTTTAGTGAAAACGTGAATTGATGTATGGGTGTATTAGTGTATCCATGGTTTAGTGAACCCGTATATTAGTGTATGGGGTTATATGTTATCCGTTAATGTTCAGAGAAATATTTTCCCTTTGCAAGCAAAAGACCTCCCTGTCCTCTCAATTACTAATAGAAAGAATGTTCTATAGAGAGCCATCAAACCTCTCTGTCCCTCCTTAAAGATTGAGGAGGAGCCAATTTCCCCCTTATTTTGCGTTACTAGTAAAAGAATTGAGGAGGAGCCAGGTTTCTTTTCATTTTGCGTTACTAATAAAAGAATTGAAGAGGAGCCACTTGAGACAAACAAATACATATACTACATATTACTCCATAAATATAGTTACTCACCCACCAAATAGAACATGGAGGTTTATGTCTTACTAAGTGCTTTCAACACAAAAAAATCTTATCAAAAAGGTCACCGAATTCCGTTTTATAGTCTGATTCGAAGCTTTTTCTCATTGAACAATTGAAGTAAAGACATCCACAACATTGATATACAATCATTGTAAAAAGGGTTTGGGTTCGATTTTATTGAATAAAATCTAAACCAAAAAGAATTTTAAAATTTCTTTTTAATTGCAACTGTGGAATTTTTGCACCATTATGATTATATTAAATATCATTTTGTATCTAGCATACTTTTTTGATAATTAAATAATATCTATAGCTTAAAAGTTTTATAAAATATTTAATTAAATCAAATAAATTTTTAAACTTTCTTGAAAATGAGTCGATATTTGTTTTTTGTTTTTCAATATTCTTGCTAGTTTAGAAAATATGGGCATTTAAAGTTGAAAATTTAGAAAATTAAAATTGCAATTTTTCAAAATATCCTGAACCAATTTTGTTGAAATTTGATTATCTAATGTGTATTAACATTATATAATAAAATCCCAAATTTCTTTGAATTATCTTGATTAGTTCCAATTTTATTACCATTAAAGTGATTATCTAAGGAAATTATTAAATAAGAGAATTGCTTTTATATAAATTTTTTAAAAAATATATTTGTATACAAAATTATCTTGAATACCATAAAATTTTTTGGTTATCAAATAAATCAATGAAATTTAGGATTTAATTACCTAATACTATTTCACATTAGATAATCAAATTTCAACAAAATTGGTTCAGGATATTTTGAAAAAATTCATTTTAGTTTTCCAAATTTTCAAATTTAAATGCCCATATTTTCTAAACTAGCAAGAATATTAAAAAAGCACGTATCGATTCATTTTTAACAAAGTTATATTTGATTTAATTAAATATTTTATAAAACTTTTAAGTTATAGATATTATTTAATTATCAGAAAAGTATGCTTGATACAAAATAATATTTATTGTAATTATAATGGTGCAAAAATTCCATAGTTGCAATTCAAAAGAAATTTTAAAATTCCTTTTGGTTTAGATTTTATTTAATAAAATCAAACCCACACCCTTTTTACAATTACTGTTTTTCATAATCTTCTACGATGGTCTCTATTCTTCTTCGTTTTTCACTATTCGTGCGTTCCGCTGACTTCTCTTCAGTGCGTCTATTATCACTGTTCGCGCGTTCCGATAACTTATCTGTAGTGAGCCTCTTAAGACTATTTGAACGTTCCGTCAAACTTTGAGGAATTCGCCTCATATCACTGTTCGAACGTTCCGCTTACTTCTGTTCAGTGAGTTTCTTATCACTATTCAATCGATTGACGATACTTTGCGCTGATCTGCGACTATTATCGGTCCTTTGCGTCTCTCTTAGTTTGATCCCTTTCTTCAAATTTTTCTAACGTTTATACGAATCTGTTCTCATTTTTGATGTTGAGAGTCTAAGAGCTGTTTTACGAATAACGATATTTCATTCCTAAATGCCCTTAAGTACTGTTTTCAGCAATAACAAAAACTTTATTTTAATTATTTTATTTTAAAGAATTTTAAAAATTCATTTTTGAAAAACCTTTAGTGTTCTTTAGTGCAACAAAAGGTAATGTTTCCAAAAATTTAATCATTAATTCTAATCTTAAGCATAATATCCAAAATAGTATTAAATTGTATAAATTTCAAATAACCCAACCTACTCATATCCGCATTTGTTTGTAAAGGAGAGTTTATTAATCTTTTTGTTAGTAATAATATTAAATTGTATAAATTTCAATTACAAACAAAAAGATTAATAAACTCTCCTTTACAAACAAAAGCGGAAATGAGTGGGTTGGGATAATACTTTCTATACGTCATCTAAACGCATTAGTTCATCGACGTCTTCACTTTCAATGGCTGATCCCGGTTCCTCCCCATACGTAGATATATATTTATTGCATTTCTTAGTTGCGAAAGCTCTTTTTCACGATATCCGAAGAAGATATTCTTCTGGATACAACATACCTCTTGAGTTCTGATTGGCAAATGTTCTCATTGCAAATGCTTCTTTAAATTTAATCTTAACGTTAACATCTAAAGAAGTCTTTCTCTGTTAATAACTGAAGAATAGAGCCATACTCCTTCCTGTCCTCTTTTTCACTACATTTATGTAATAAAGGGTAGTATATAGTTTCGTTTTACACCAACCCACCCGCCCACCCACTCACCCCCAAGCTTTAGGGCTGTAACGGGGGCCTCTGCAGAAATTAACGGCGTTCTAATACTATGCTAGAGATTCTGCAGATATTAACGTAGAAGACAGGGAGATTCATGTATCTCTAAAGACCTATTCTTCAAATATTAACTAAGAGGACAGAGAGGTCTTTATTAGTAATATAGATATATCTAGCCTTCCTTATAGCAATATAGAGGGCAGTGAAGTTTGTGTTTCTCTAGAGACCATTCTTTTTATTAGTAATGGAGTTGACAGGGAGGTTGGTGTTACTCTAGATGCTTATGCTTCAGATATTAATGGGTGTTCTTTTTTTTGTAACGGAGAATTATCTATTATCTTTGTTATTAATGGAAGGGACAGAATAATTTCGTGTCTTTCTAGAGTTCTATTCTTCAGATAACTCTTCAATTAGAGATTAGTTGGGTTCTCTATAAAGATTTATTTTATAACTTATAATGAATATATAAACTAATTCTTTTGGACATTAATGAAGGGGACTGGAAGATCTTTTGTTAGTAATGGAACTAAAATAATATACTAATTTATCCGAACACTAAACCTTTTTACACTAGCCCACCCTTACACTTATCCACACGTACACTAATCAGTAGGTATACTAATCCTCGCGTACCTTAGATTAGCACATACACTGAAAAGCGCGTGCACTAATATGCGCGTACACTAACTGTAAATTATAATAAAAAGAAAAGAGAGTAAAATGCATAATATTTTATGACTAAAGTACACCAAACATTTACAGTTTGCAAAAAAAACTCATAATAAATAGCTATTTTTTAAAAACTGGAAGCGTAAAAAAATTTTCGATTTCATATTCGAGATCAGCGTTGAATTCTACATCGAAAACATATATAACATCAATAAATTACGTCAAAAATATTTTGGGGATTGGTGTCAAAAAAAGTGGGCGGAGACCCCTCCCAAACACCTAAATATTTTTTAATTGATGTATAGATAATAAAATATAGGTATGTCAAGACTTTGGTTTTGGGGGGTAAAGTCGAGGCTGACCAATTAATTGGTTGAATAATAATAATATTCCATTTGATAATAATTTAATTAACGTGCAATTATTAGAAATAGTCAAAATTCATCGAAAACCCACTCAATATATTTTAGATAATATGATTGAAAAGTTTGCCACCCCTAAGATAGCCCCTTATTGTCATTTGAATCCCATCAAATTAATTTGTAATAATTTTAAAACAAAAACTTAAATCCAATAATTACTTAAATAACTCTAAGAATTTCAGTAAATTAATCTCTTTTTCACTACATTTACGAAGTGATATGTAGTATATTTATTTGTTTTTCACCCACACACCCCCGCTTTTTGCTTGCAATGGACAACAATGCTTCTTTGCGGAGATTAACGGATAAATTTATTAAAGGAGACTTTTTGCTAGTAGCGGGAGAATATTTCTTTGAATATTGACGGGTAACATATAAACTTAAGCTAGTAATGGAAGGAGAGGGAGGTTTGTGGAACTCTAGAGACCTTTCTTTTTATTAGTAACGAAAGGGGACAGGGGTGTTCTTTGCTAGTAACGAGAGAATGTTTCTTCAAATATTAACGGGTAACATATAGCCTTATGTTAGTAATGGGAAGACAAGGAGGTTTGTGGCTCTCTAGAGACCATTCTTTTTATTAGTAACTGAAAGGGACAAGAAGGTTTTTTCACTACATTTATGTAATAAGGTGTAGTATATATTTTCGTTTTACACCCACCAACCAACCAACCCACCCAC
>JAQIXI010000221.1:0-29647 GCA_034700165.1 Galumnidae sp. Gr-Ori-00277 | reverse complement strand
GAGTTATCATTGGCTAAGGATTATAAATCTGAGAGTTGTTTGAATGAAAAGTTATTTGAATTTGAAATATAAAAAAAACTTCTGGTGTTTCGAAATCAGTACTAATCCGAGAAAAGAGTCTAAAAATTTAAATGAATGAAATCAACTGAAATCTTATGAATGAATGAATGAATTTTTGACATTTTTTTCATTGAAATTCCTATCGAATAGTATTTCAATCAAAAGTAAAGAAAAAAATATTAAAAAATTCTGATCTAAAAAAGTTTATTTCAATCAATTTTGGGCCGAAAATCGTAAGAAAAAAAAATTATAATAAATGAAATGTTTTTGCAAATAACAAATTCAAAACATTTCATTCATTTCTATTCCGAGTCCTTTTGCTAGAAATGCATATAAATTATTCTCTGGTTTATTGATTGAACTCTTGGCTAAAATTCAAATCTCGTGAAAACGTCTTATATATGAGAAGACGAGGAAAAAACTAAATCAAAGCTAAAAAATAAGAAATATTTTCAAAAACGTTTAAACATTAACTGAAAAATTTTCTTTTTCTTTTACATTACTCTATCAAACACTTGGAGTTAAGAAAATTTATTATCTCTTAATAATTCATTTATTAAAATATTAAAATTTATTTATTAAGTGTACAGTAAATATCATATATATTCGGACCGAAAAAATGTTTGTGAAATAAGTATAAAAAAATATATATTTTTCTGATGAAAATAAAAGAAAATTTTAAGAATATTTGTGCGAACTTTAGGTTTGAATAAATAACTTCTGGATTCAGTTCTGGAGATATCCTTTAAAACGAATAAAACTCTTTTTCTTTGGTTGTATTAAACAAAATGAAATTTTTTGTTTTTTGTTGTCTAAAATCAATTGAGATTCGATTGCAAAGTGAACAAGATGAAATATTTTGATTAATTATTAAAAGAAGTATTAAAAAGAGCAAGTTTAATTAATATGTTATCTGAGAGAAAAATATCTTATGAATAAAGTTCTAATTTTTAATGAAATTTTCATTTAATGAGAGAACAGACTATCGGTACTAAAATCTGAAGCAAAGAATAAGACCTTAAATCAAAAATATTTGTTTTGTGAGCAAAAGCCAGAAGTAGTTTATGTCCAAAACATTAGAGCTATTACTCAAACGAATAAATTTTATTTTCAGATTAGATTTAAGTTATGCCAAATCAACAGTAATTGTAATAACGTTTGACTCTTTTATTCTGAGTCTAAACTATTCATTATAAAAGCCATTATATTTGTTATTTGAATTATATTCATGTTTTCTTTCTATACAACTTCAGGGATGGCCAGACCTCTGTGAACTGCCATTCTAGAGCGCAGTCAAAGGAGACCATAATTCTTGACAAAAGGGTATAACCACTTAATTACAGTGAACTCATTTAATATGATTTGAATTTAATAGTTAAATGGGAACTCTTTCCCAGTAGCCATCCCTGGGCTGTAACTTCATTTTATTCGGGAATAATTGTCTTGAATTCAATAATCGCTTCGAGTGATGATTCGATTATTTGTTACAATTTTATATTTTTATGACGAGCCTTAAAACACTGAGCCCTGAGCTTACGATCTCTCCTTATCTCTAAAGTCAACCTCTTTTTCGATATGAATTGAAAATAATTTAAAGAATTTTTTTTTTCATTTTCTTTATTATTTGCCTGAAAAGTGATGTCTGAGCCGTCGTTTAATTTGAAGCTTACATTTAAAGTCTTCTTATTCTTAATTTTTAACTTTAATTTAGTTTTTTTGTTTTCACACATTTTAAGTGAGTTTTAAATTTATGTCATATTTAATGTCCAAATAATTTATAAGATTTCTTTCGGTCATATCAATGATATACTGTATGGGAAACTAATTTAATTAATATTCTCTCTAAACGTCAAATATTTTGTATTTAAAATTAAATTTAAAAAACATAAAAATATATAACTTCTGTAAAATAGTGTTTTTATGCTCTTTTTGATTAACTGAAGAGAAAAAGCGTTTTTATTTTCGATGTGCGAATCGTTGACTATCTTTTAAAAGTTAAGGGAAATACTGATATCTCGAATCTAAATAAGAGGTACTGTTTTGATGTAAAACTTTTCTTTATTGACGGGAAAAATAGAAAATAAATGATAAGAATTGATTCTAAACTGATGCCAATCATTGCTTTAAACGTCAAAATAGAGTTTATTACTTAACGTCAAAACCAGTCCAGAAGTCAACTATTTTTTCCTCATTTTATTTTCATTTTCGATATAATATTAATAATACTTTTCTTATATTAAAGTATTATTATTTTCAAATATCAATTCAATGGAGTACTGAATGGCAGACAAGTGTTGATTACTATTTGATCTCTCGATAGTGTCTCTCATCAGAGCTTTCTTTGTATACCTTTCTTGCATTCAATAACGATCTTAAGGCAAAACATAACATTAAATTAGAATATGTGGTGAGAGGTTGTGCACAATCGGTAGCCCGGAATGCAGTTATTCGAACAACAGTCAGAAAATGTATCATGCAACTTTGCTAAATTATATGCATTTTGTTTTGTGTTGAGTCAAAAAGACATTACCGGAGAGAGAATTCCACTTTTAAAAAATAAGAGAAATAGTTGTAATCACTTTTGTTGACCAAACCTCTGGCACACCATAACCAGAGGTTTTCATCAAAACTATATAAGAATAACAGAGCAAAGGTTAGGTGTCTTTGTATTGATATTATGTAGTGATGTTCTGTTCTTCGGTGGCAAAATTGGTAGCGATCGTTGAGAGTTCATAAGGCCAGCACAGGCTCAGCATAACCTATGCACTTGTGAAGAACTACCACACAAGTTAGTCAACACAGACCTCATATAGGGGTCGTGCGGGTTCTCCTATGATAGTCACGAATCGCATGCCTTAACATTAGACTAAATTAACAAAATATCTGAACCTTTAAAGAATTGGTTTGACTCCAAATGCATCCACTCTTCTAATAGTCTTCCCTTTTCTTTCTCACTATTCGTTCCCTTTTATTATTATTATTATTATTCTTTTTTTCAATACATATCTCTTTCAAAACTAATTTCCCACACTTTGTACGATTCATTTATAAGAGCACAGGTAAGAGCACAGGTATATGTGATATAAACGTTATAAATAGTGCACGGATTGGCTGAGGAAGTCATTTATAATGGCTATGGCTTTGCCTTAGAATTGACGATAAGTTTTTACATAATATTAAATGTGATGAACACTAAAGATTGGCAGCGATTTAGATGAAGGCATACCTGCTGTGAGACAGCGCTCAAACCCATAGATTGCGGCTCGAATTGAACCCAAATTAAAACAACAAATATTAAGCACAGGTTTACGATCGCATATTCGCTCTAACTTTTACTTTAAAAGCCGTGCCTTTCTTTCAGAAGCAGTTTCTACTAAGAAAAGCACTTCCACTTACTTTAAAACATTGATATACCTGTGATAGCACTGTCTCAATATCAGTGCTCTCTCTCTCTCTCTCTCTCTCTCTCTCTCTCTCTCTCTCTCCCTCCCTCTCTCTCCACTGTCAAATGTCTGGGCATAAAGCACTGCCTCAAGAATTTCCTTCCTGTTTCCCACCACTCAGTTTGGCCTCAATTTAATTGCAAATTATTTTCTTATTTTTCTTTTCTTTTCAGTTTTTGCTAATTTTGTTGAGATGTCTGTCGACTGAAAAGATATGAAACTCATCGAACAAACGATCGATTAATTTGAGAGTAGAATAGGAGTGACTCTGTGTTTGTCGGACTCTTTCAGACAAAGAGCCACCAAATATGGCGCGAAAAATATTTAATGCGATTACTATCAGATTAAAGTCATTTAATGAGAAAAATATGAATCAAAGAAATCTGTGAATAAAATGATTTTATCCACAAATCTGTCGAAAGAGAGGGTGAGTAAAGCAGTTCGGGTTTACATCCACTGCTTTGAATCACTGGAAAAGAAATGCTAATTATTCTCTACGATTAGAGGATGGCATAAATGGTTGGCATCTCTGGCAAAATGATGATGAGTAGACACGCAATCAGATTGTGCACAGCATAACCATAGGGCGATCGGATGCTATCAACAAAACATAACTTTTTGGTTAAAAATTCATTTAAAGAGCAGTAAAAAAATAAATCTATTTTTGCTAAAAAGCAATATTAAAGCCCTAATGACGGACAGTAATAAGACATGCGAACAGAGGAAACACTATTCTAAAGACATGAAAAAAGTATTAGCAAAATGTTTTCAGTCATTCCACTCAAAAATAGGCCAATTTCTGTGCTATTCTTCTGATCGGTTTAACTGAAATTACCAGTACTTAATGCAAGCGATTTACTGAATATTATCTATTTATGAACGAAATTCTTCATAAAATATAAATTATTATTAAATATAATACAATGAATTGAGTGCTAGAAGTGAGTGAGTGAGAGAGGGAGAGAGGGAGAGAGAGAGGGAGAGAGAGAAAACAGAGAGGAGAGAGGGAGGGAGTGAGAGAGAGAACTTTAAAAGGAATGAAAGAATAATAGAAGAAACGGTAAGTAATGATAAGAGAAGGCAGTAATAAAAGGCAGTCTTTTATTGAAGAGGAATATCATCTCTAAAATGCATTTATTCATCAGATAATATGCTGTGAGTTGTTGTGCTGTGCGATCAAAATAATAATACTGTAATGCACTTCAAAACCATAATTCAGTGGATGAACGGCTACTTCACTTCACTTAGACTTTACTTTTTTTTTATTTTCATATTTGAGTTGAAAACCAGTTTTACCAAAATTCATGGCAAAAGTCATCTCTACTTCTTTTGTAGAGAAAATTATTAAGAATATTAAAAAACTTTTCTTTTGAGATGAGCTTAAAAGCAATACTTCTTTAATTGGAAAAAACAGAAATATTTCGTTTGAGAACTAAAGAATTTGAGCTGAACTGAACTGAACTGAACTGAACGGTATTCTCAATTTGTGACACTTGTTATGAATGTCTGTCGGAGAGTCAGTCCATTCGTCGGTATTTTCGATCGCAAAACAAAATAGCAATCAATGAATGCATTTCTTTATCTTTTTTTCAATTTATTTGTTGTGGAAAATAGTCTAAAAGATAGGATGCGATATGTTTTTTGTTTGGCTGCGCCACTGCCGAAGGGAATGGGTCGGAATGGGTCAGAATAAGGCGATGCAGTCGACTCTTTTGGGATGAGGTCTGGAAGCACTTCACATCTATTCTTCATTATTCTTATTCATTATTTATCTGTTGAGTAACAATAAGGTAGCGATCAGTGAGTCGTGCATTCTTTGGCCAAACTATTGCTTTATCTGTTGTGAGGCCTTCCTTTCACTTAAGGGCACTCAACCAACTCTGCATCCAATATAAGTAACTCCAGACTATGTGTGTATTGTCTATTACGCGTGCACTTCATTCTATGTGATCCATGAAATTTCAATAAGTTTCATCCATCACATTCAAACATCAGTCAGTCTTTACTGAAAAACGCAACAACACATCCACACAAAACATCATAACCTGAGCCATAAGCCATATGTCAGTCAGAGTTTAAGAGTAAAAAATGATTAAATGAGAAAATGAAACATTTATTGTGTATAAAAGGAGGCAAACCATCACATAAGGCCTTACACTTCAAAAGCACAACCAATAAAACAATTATAAGTGAAATGCATTTTTCGGTTCCGACTATTTGTCTGTTGTTCTGCTCTTTTAATTCATTATTACTTTTTTTTGCTATTTTTTCAAATATATTGTCTATTGTTTTGTTTTGTACGAAACGTATGTTTTTTTAAGTTTTCAAAAATACCACAAAAATAGTAAAGAAAAATATAATCAATAGGAAGAGCACAGAATATTTGAGAGAGTATTCAGAGTTCAGACAGTGTTCAGAGAGAGTGTCAATGAGTAGAGCAGAACAAATAGTTGTATTGCGTGGAAAGAGTGTTCCCATTGTTTGTATGGTGTGTTTGTGATGTGCCAATTTGAACGGACAACTGTATCACTTTTTTAACAATATCCAGATCTGCACTTGTGTTGCATACGAGCACTGGTAAGTCAATGTAGAAGTCCTCCAACACAAGGCTATCACTGATATTAGTGTCCGAAACGAAGCGAACCGACAAACAAATGGATACCAATTGAATGGCAGCTGAGAAAGAGTGGGATAGTCTCTACTCGAGTGATACATTCATTGAAAGGTCTGTCAGATCAGATGCAAAGACCAAACACCTGGGGCTGACTCTCTGGAAGACTTGCCATAAAAAACCTCCAAATGATAGAACAAAACATAGAATTGACTTCAGACTAAAGAACAGCACAACAGAGATAATAATCCTTGCATTTGGCGCTCACTGGCATTCGTGTGCTCACACTCTCTCTGATGGGACAGACATTCATTGAACACAAGGCATAACAATTTATTATATAAATAACTTTACCTGAATATAAATTACAGTAGACTCTCAATAGTCTCTCAAAAATAATTATAATAACTAATACTTCGTTGGTTTCGCCTCTCAGTGTCCGCATATATGACCCAAAAGAAGTCAAAGCGCTCAGCATATCATCAGTGGAGTCGTCCAGTATATATCAAAATGCATTAAATTAAAAGGACTTCTGGTTCTGCAAAAGCACCTGCACTTTGCACGTACACATACACACCATCGCATGTTATTATGGGCAGGTATATTGAGCACGTACATTTACTGCATTCTAGTACATTAAAAATACCTCCGGGATGAGTGCCAGTGCGAGTGCGAGTGCCAGTGCCACTTCCAGTGCCCAGAGTCAGAACATTTGTCTCATAAGAATGTTTTTGGAAATTTATTTATTTGAGAAATTGAATTGTGATTTGCATAAGAGTGGAGACACGGGAACAGAGAAACCCATCTAACCATTGATGCGAACCATTGAGACAATGATTGAGTCGAATGCCATTCATCGACGAACCGATCGATTATTAATTCCTTTCGCTTTTATAATGCAATCAATTGATTGTTATTACAGAATATAATACAGAATAAGTCGGATAAAGGCTTTCCTAAAGCAATCTCTCCGTCAAAGCGAGTCTGAGAGCGCATAACCATAAGCCCACCGCATCGGGAGTTGGCTGTGCAGTGTTCAGCCAATGAGAGGAGAGGTGTGTGCCAAGAAAAAGATGCTTTAACAGAAATAGTAAAGCGTCGGAAAAAGCTGAACAGTCTTATGTTGTACTCAAATGTGAAAATATGACTTCTGATTGATTGTGTGATACATATTCTTAGGGATTGTTTGCCTTCAAAACGTTCGTAAAACAGTTAACTCTTCCATACATTTGTGATAAACATTTATTGATTGCAAAGTTTTATTCGTTTTGCAAAAGACTTTAATTATGGAAACCTGTGTTTTAATACCACCAGAATTTAGTTTAGTGCTCCGGCCCCGTGACAACCATCTCTCCAGTCCCATACGGAACGGCTTCAAAAAGAGCAAAGACAAGTCGAGTCGCATCTATGAGATGGGTGTTTGTGTCTGGAGCAACCAAAATATTAGAAAAGGCACCTGTTTTTTGCCTTTCCAGGGCACTATCAGACTGGACAGACTCGAAGTCTTCAGTTTACTCGATGACAATGATGTAAGTGATGACAGCCTTTCCAAACATATGACTTCTCAAAAGTTTATTTTCTGTCAAATTGTGTTTTTGTCAAAAACCAAAAGATAAGGTTTTATAGAAACCAAAAGCGAAAGAACTCTTAATTGCAAAAATTGCACAGAATATGTGGTGGGCTCTCAATATTGAGCAAATATTTGTAAGAATCTTTTCCATCTAATGAGAAACGAATTTTTTCTTCGCTGCAAAAATTCTTGCTATCAATCAAAACACTTGACTCTTGCTCTTTGGCTCTCTCTCTCTCTCTCTCTCTCTCTCTCTCTCTCTCTCTCTCTCTCTCTCTCTCTCTCTCTCCACATCTTTTAGTGAAAATCATATTTAAATGCATAAACAGAAGCGATGGTATTATAGTTTAGATTCACTGAACAGTAGAGTAAGGAATAGAAAATTAGGGAAAAGTAATAAGTAATGGAACAGGTTTTCACCGGCACTTGTATTGCTCTTTATTCGCATATTGAGCTCTGCCTGTGCTGTGTGTGTGCGCTTAAAAAGTCGTGATTTCACATGAAGCACATGAAGCACAAGTGATTAATTACAATATATATAATATATTTTGGATTATTAACAGTCAGTCCAATACTACTGAAGTTATCGCAAGAGATACCACTTGTTTCCCATCGACTCTAACCATAATTTAGTGCAAAAAAGAGAGAAGAATAAACTGTATTATCCACTCGTTTCGAATTATCCACTGCCAGTTGAAAAATGTAGTGCACTCGCTCTGGCAAATATACCTGCACAACATACACCACACATACACACAGTACACAATATTGATCTCTAGCTGTGCCAGAACTCAGGTGCAATGTGTGCCGGTGTTGTGCTACTGCCTACTCATTTAAAGTATACTAAACGGAATGATAATTCCTATCACGTAATGTTCAGACTCTCAATTTGACCGAAACTAGAATTAGATGAGATTCTTGAGCACAGAATTATTGATAGAGAAAGAAGATCTGCACCTGACTATGTGTGCGATACAAGTGCTCATACGGTGAGCGCCCACCGATCGGCCAATGAATTACCGCATCTTCTCATCTAAATCTGTGATCTATTGAGGGAATTATGGGAGTCAGACAACAGGAAAAGCACAGAACAGAACAGCCAGAGAACAGGCAGACAACAGGCAGTACACAGTCAGAGAGGAAACTATCACTTCATTAATAATCATAAAATATAAGCGAATTATTACTCTTTTATGTTTCGGTTTTTATTTTGCGAGAAATACACGAAAAATATTTGACGTGAGATTCATAACAATTTGTTTGAAACGACTTTTACTTTAATTTCATTTCATTTTCACAGATATTTTTCTTTTATTTTATGTTCGCAAATATCTCTCTCACAGTCCAGACCTCTCTTGCGATTGAGTGGAAGGCCTTTCAAGTCATGCATTGACTAAATTAAATCATTGACAAAATGAAAGAAAATGATTGTTCTCTAAATGATAGCATATATTAGACATCAATAGTGGCTATTATTAAGTTGTCGGCCACCAAAAGAATTCAATGTCAACCCTTAATGAATGGCATAGTCTAGAGTTATGTCATATATCACACTATAATCAAATATAATGGAGGAAAGCCTTCTGTAATTAATTGATAATTCATTCGATGATAAATCATATTTTTCTGACACTTTGTTGTTCGTAATGAACACAAACAACAAAAAGAAGGAAACATTTTTTCTTGTAATTCAATTTTTTGAATAATCTCTTTCTATTCTGTTCGCTCCCGACTTCTCAGAGATCAGGTATATAACAATAGAATCGGTCCTTATTTTCATTAGCCTAACAAAGTGGCCATGCTCATTTTGTAATCTTGAGGTTCTCTTCATTAGCGTTTTATTGTATAAATGCTAAACAATTTCGTTAATATTAAACAATTTTAATGAAAAATAACATAAAGAATGAGAAAATACTTTAACATCATTTTAAGCGCATTATTATTATGAAACAAAAGCACAATTCATCAGAAGTTAGTACTTAATTGTTTAGGTCAGAGCCTGTGCTCCAATAGTGACTGAAGAGCGCAGTTCTATGGAAATAAAATACAATTTGACAATAATTATAAACGCAGTGAAAAAGTAATTTTCACAATTATGGTAATACTATTAGCTCTGAGCCAATCATTTATTAAATCGCAACGTCTAAAAGTTTGACACATAGAGCACAGCATAGAATGAAAAAAATGATATATCGCTCACTAATTAAGAACATTTTGGCGGAGAAGGAATTTTCTCGCAAACCAATAGACAAATCGGTCGATACTTCCAATCGTTTAGTTTTTTTAAAATTTGATTTTTCAGAGCTTTCATTAAATGCATAAAAGTGTTGCCAAAAGTCATTTGAAATGTTTGAGAATATAAACAAAAAATATATCGAAAATCATTTTTTTAGTTTTTTTCCAAAAGAGAGCTTTGATTTGATTGCAAAGTAATCATAAATTTCTGGAACGGAAAAAATAACCAAATCTAATGTCAAATCCATTGATTGCTTCAATACTTGGAAAAGAATTAATGAATTTCTGTGGAAAAGTGGCTGAAAAAAGGATTTAATAAAAATTAAATGATATATAAAAAAGAGATTTTAATGATCTCTGAATGAGAAAAACAAAATCATAATAAAAAAGATTAATAAGAGGCGAACTCTAAGAATTCATTACTTGTCTATAATATGGTTTATAATAGGAGACAGTATTAGATGGTATGGACTGACGTTTTGTTTATGAAGGCATACATTAGTTTGCGTGAGAAATGCCATCAAAAAATTGTTTCTATCGGTCGTCAAAGAAATTTCTTTAGTCAGTGATAGCACTGTTTCTCATCATTGAGAGCAGAGCATCGGTGCTTCACTGGTTATTATGAGCTCAGGTAGCAGAGGCTGTGCTGCTTCTGATTCAGTGGCTCTAATATAATCAGTGATTGAGAAGAGTTCAGATCAGATATTGCCTAACAGAAAGTCAGGTGGAGTTTAATATTAGTAATATATGTTATGTTAAGAGTTATAGGGACTGCACGACTCGCACTAATTTATCAGAGCTATGCTCTGCCAACACAAGAGACGAACCAAAATTATTTTTTCTTAATTTGAAGGCATATCTCTTTTTCAAAGGGAAGACAACACAAAACGTTGATAAAGAATCAACAGAACAGACCATTTATACGGCCATATATTATGCGTATAAATATATAAAAAAATACTCATTTCTTATTCTTATATCTTTGCTCTGATTTATATATATTGGTTGCCATAACCAGTGGCATAGCTTTAGGTGATGGAAGAGAGAACGCCTATAATTAGATGGTATCGACAATATGTAAACGGTAATCTCAAAACGTACATCACATGAACAGTGTTGGCCGCACATCGAATAAATGGGCGCGGCCTCAGCCCAGAGTTTTATATTAAACGCATCTCTTGGAGGCATCTCTGCATCTCTTGATGACTACTCTGTGCTCTTATGAGAACTAGAACTGGTCTGCACTCATCCAAAACCATTTTTTCTTCTTTTTGCCACTAATTTTATGGAAACTTATTCTTAGTCTGAGTTTCGGTGTTTATGAACTAATGTTTGCCTAAAAAGTGTCTCTGATATTAATGTAAGACTTGATATATACCATCTATTATATGTGGCACAGGCATTGCACAGGCATAGCACAGGTAGAGCAGATGCAGTATAATCATAGGAAGGCGTGTTCGCACACATTCAGTATCGTCTAAAATCATAATTGTCTTTGGAGTTGGAGTTTGGAGTCAGTGAGGAATAGCTCTTCTTCTCCTATATTTCAAACGATATTAATAACAATTATTAGCGAAATATGAAAAATAGGAAACACAAAAAACAACAACAAATCAAATAAAAAATCGAGCACAACCTGAGCACTACCTGAGCACTGCCTCAATGAAGGACTGCTTCCAAAACTAATTTCTAGAGAATCAACAATTGACAGATATCTTCTCTCAGCTCTCAATTATTGGTTTCTATTCATAAATCCATTGTATTCTTTGATATTCTTTTTTTAAAGACTAATAGAAAAAACTTTCTAACAGTACTGCAAAGGTAGTGCTATAAAAGTAGTGCTTCTCTGCTACCAGTGCTGTATTAGAAAAACATTATTTCAATTTTTTACTTTTCTTACAGTTGAGCTGTCAGTACAGCTCAATGATCCCGAACCTAATATTTTTCTTTTCTGCGAGTATTCTATTAATGTTGAGTTTAGTCTGAGTACAGATATATGTTATTCCCTGTGGTTTTTATAACTCAGTCGTCAGTTATAGAAAATTATACTAATAATTACTTCTTTTAGAAGTGAATGTCATTGGGATCGTGCACTCTCTCAGCACAGGTAGCACTGATTGGCATTGACCACAGTTACAAAAACTATGGAAATGATTAATTGTTAGATTTGTTTCCCCACAAAATGAGTGGAAGAAAAATCTTTGTTAGAAATCTCTGCTAATATGTATTGTATGGATATTACTGTGTATTACAGTTTCGGTTATGTTTTAGTTGTAATTCTTTTCGGTTGAATCGCACGACTAAACAATTGCTGCGTTTTATAGATATAATAGAGATATAATGCAATACTTTTTGCAAAATTTAAATAATCCTCAGATAATACAGTAATTACTTTACTCTTATGCTACTTATTCTTCAGGTGTTGTTCTCTTGTGCTGTTCTGTTATGTTCTCTTATTTCCTAACAATTTTATTGATAGCCTTAAACAGTGTTCTGTTAATTATGCCATTCATTTGTATACTTAAGGACAGTATTGATTGTTATTTAATTTGTTGGCCGTCAGCGCCAAAACAAAATTAGTTTAAACAGATTTTTAACTTTGATTTTCTCTCATTTTTTATTGTCATTATATTAATGGCTTAAACTCTGTTTTCGTATAACAAAAACCGCTTTAATAAGAATATCAGAAAAAGCGATCAAAAACTAGAATAAGAATAAGAAAATTGTTATCTAATATTCGTTATAAGCCTTTTGTAAAACCCCTCCAAAACAAGATTGAGAACACATTTTCTTCTGGTAATCCCTTCTGTGATCTCATTTTTTTGTTGTGTTATTCTTTTGCTTCCAGAGCTCAGAATAACGAGAGTAATGCAATTGATATGATATTCACAATATGTGTGCGAATACCCTCAGAGGCAGAGGTAGAGGCAAACCATTTTTGTTTTGTTATGCATTCTATTTGATAACCTCTTAAATAATAAATTAGTAAATATTTAAGGCTCTGAGAAAAGTCATTCTCAAGAGAAAGAAAAGGGGGATATTTTGTTGCAGTATTAGTCCAGTGCCTCCAATGCCTTTCTAACAATTTTTATTTATGAAGTGCCCATTCGTTATACTTGACTGCGAAGCACTTCCAGTATTGATTAGGACTCGATTTAAGCTCAGGTATAGCCTTAAATATGTATGAGTAAAAAAACGGGAGCAAAACCATCAGCACAACTATCAGTGCAAACCATGAGTACAAACCATCGCTCTTTTAATAAGTTATGCAAATCGAAAATTGTTTATCAATCGCTTTAAACTCTATTATCCTCTGAGAGTAAGGGCTAAACAGTGAGAGCTTTACTAAAACGATAGGCATTTGAATCGAGAATTTATATATAAATTACATTTGAAAACAAATTCATTATTTTTCACTTCACAAGAGATCTCTTTCTCTGATCTTTCATTCAGTTTTTGGCTCCGAAAGAGAGATATTTTTCTTACTGTTTTTGCGCTGACTTTTAATTGCAATTTGATTTACATTCAGTACTTTAAATGAGACGTTTTTCAAATAACAAGCTTTTAATTTTCAGTTAAATTAGTGAAACACAACTTGATTTTGATGAGAAAAATAGCATCTTATAAAGTTTTTTATGCCAAGAAAAAGTTATTTACCTTAAACTGAATTATTATTAAACATTTTATCATTCAATGATAAAACCGGCACTTCTTTTGAATATAAAATTTATATACATTTCTGTCGATTTATATATATAACGAGAAATATGTCTTATTTTCGGCGCTTATTTTAATGCCTCAATTTTAGGACTCATTTATTTAAAAAGCACTTAACTATTAACTATTCCAACTATATTTCCAATGAATTTTCAAATCATTTTATTTTTATTATAAAAACTTATTTTTTTCGCTCAAAATAATATTTCAACTAATGATCAGAAATGAAAGGTATGCGCACTGAAGGAAAGTCACACATAATTGCATTAATATTGCACTCAACGCCTACTTCTACCTCTAATTGACTTTCTTTTAGACTTAAATTTTTTTTGTATTGAAGTTTAAATTGTTTCCTAAGATATGAGAACTTAAGATAAAACTATTAAAACTGAAAAATACAGTATTTTATCATTTAATTGAAAGAACAGAAAATTTCACTGAAATTAATTGTTTCAAATCTATTTATTGGCCAAAATTTTTTTTTTGTAGCAATCAGTTCATTATCTAAATTGATAGATCAGTTTCTTAATTAGCAATTAAGAGGACCTCGAATAGAATACGAAACTCTCAGAAAAAAAGTATTAAACTTTTAGTACAAAAAATTGCTTTTAATGAGAGAAAAGCAAAACATTTCTCGCAGTCGAACTCTACCGTAAAGTAAACTCAGAATAAATAATAGATAAGAATTAATTCATAAAAATCAAAATCCAGTTCCAAGTAATGGGAAAAAAGTCAAAGTCAAGAGAATTATAAAAGAGTTATAATTACTGATAAAGTCTAATACTACCATTAACTAGCTCAGTTTTTAACTCATTTAGTATTAGTCACAAGTGTGGGCTAACCTTAACCCATAAGCACTGTTCGCTTTTTTTTATTGGAAGCATTTTTGAAAAATATAGAAAAAGCAACAAGAACAGATTAAAACTAATAAAAATTTCAGTTAAAAAGAGGATCAGAAGAGAGGAAAATAAGGAAAAAATAAGTGAATTATTGTATGAATAATGAGTTTCGTTGCACTAAAAGTCAGGAATATTTCAATATTCAATTCAATAGTTTTTGTTTGTCTTTTATTTTAATTTTAGTCATAAATTTGAGATAAGTTTTTACAGAAAACGAATCAATTATTCATAAGTTTTGATTTATTTTATGTCATTTCAATAATGATTTATGCGGTTATTGTTACGGACAGGTCCGCCACCGATTCGGCTGCTTTGATGAAATTCAGGAAGTCGATGGCCAACGGGTCCGACACTGTAATTGGATCCGATTTGTTAGTTATACGGACCAACTCACAGATTCGGTCAATATTGTGGGCCGACTCATAAGAGGAGAGGTCATTTACGAGACAATCACAAACATCGCCCCCAACACAGAAGTCGTAGTTTATTACGACTGTAAGAAACTGAACGATCCGTTCAGTCCAACGCTTTACCCATCATTGTTGGCATCGACACCATTAATGCGATCCCATCATCACGCGTTCATTTGCCGTCAGACACTCCAGGGTAATTTTAACTATTTTTAACAAATTTCTTAAAATTAAATAAAAAAGTATTGGAAAAGATTTATGTCTATAAGAAAATCTTTCAATGATTTGATCCCAATTTCTTGTTGTGATCTGTTGTTGGGGTCAGTAATTCTGATTTTAACGATATTTTATTCGATACTGAAGTCAGGAATCGATTGGATTTTTCTAATAAATATTTTGATGAATAATCAGATCAAAGATATCGTGATTTTCGGCGATTCTCTCAAATAGGAATTCAAAATAAATATATTTTTCCATTTTATATATATATTTATATATTGAGTGCAAAGAAAATAAGATTAAATTTGATTAATTAGTGAGAGCTCTGACAGAACTAACTGTTCAGTCAGTTCCCAATCGCAGACCAAATAATTAATTGGTTTTGAAATTTTTGCCAAAAAAGAGTTAAATCTTTGATTAATCAATACTTTGAAACGATTTCGAGTTTAAACGTTTCATTAAAATCAGATTAAGAGAAACAGAAATAAAGAAATATCTTTAATTGACAACCATTTTGTCCCAAACAGACAGTCCTTTGGATCTGTCCATGTCTTTAGTGGCGTCGCCCTCTTCAGCCTCATCGCTATCATCTGCCTCTTCGTTATCCATTTCATCGCAAAATGAGAACCAGAAGCCATCGTTGACGGGCCTATCATTAGATCTGTCGACAAAGTCTAAGTCATCGTTAGGATCGCTAACTCTTTCTCCGCAGAACTCTATTCTTCACAATAAGATAAATAGTATTAAATCAAAATTGGTTTCCGTCGCACAAACAAACGGTAACAGAGAGTCTCCGGTGAGCGCCGAATCTCCCGATCCGATCAGTAAAGTAGCACCCGTCACAACTATCGTTGTGAAAAAGCCTCGTGAAAGAACAATGTTACCTTGTGAATACTGTGGCAAAGCATTCGATAGGCCATCCCTTCTCCGTCGTCACCTGAGAACACATACCGGAGAAAAGGTATGTTTGGATTAATTATGATTCAAATACAGATAAATTAGCGATCAGTAGTCGATTAGTAGTCGACAATCCATTATTTGCTGAGGATTTCCACGAATGCATTGCATTAAAGGCATAATTCCTATAATATATTTAATAAATAGTGTTTTTCATCCATAGCCTCACGTTTGCGATGTTTGTGGTAAAGGTTTCAGCACTTCGAGCTCATTAAACACTCATCGGAGGATTCATAGCGGGGAAAAACCACATCAATGTAAGTGTGACTTATGTATTACCTGTGCTCTAAAGTTATTGCTTTTTCACAATAACCAACAATTCTATTGATAGCAAACAATAGTCAAAGAATATAATAATAGTGACTATATGTGAAGCGCTTCACTGATTCTGATAGTGAACAGCACAGTCATATTCTTCAATAATCATAGCGTAGAGCTGTGCCATTGTATTTGTGCCTAACCTGTGCTTTACAGCCCCTTTACAGGCATAGAATTTTCAATTAAGTTGAGGCAAACTTTCAATTTTTCATTCGTCACTAATTGTCTAATTTATAATAATTTAATCGTTTGTTTAACCCATGTTTAGGTCCTATTTGTGGAAAACGATTTACTGCCAGTTCTAACCTCTATTATCATCGTATGACACATAATAAGGTGAGTTAACTTTTGACTAATTTATCAGTTTATTGAGTTCTGTTTTGCATATAAACTGTAAGAATAAATAGAAACGAAGCATAACATTAAGAGTGAGAATTATTAAAGAAAAAAAAAACTCATATAAACAGTAAAACATAAGTTAATGCGATGTTTAAGTAAGCGTGCAATACATGCGATCACAAACGCCAACACAATAGCTAACATCACAACACAACACAACACAACACAGATCAGTACACATACAGGTAGTTATACCCACACAGACACTCTCCTCATGACTATAATTCTACTGACAGTCGAGTATTTCAACGGTCTATCAATTGTTTTTTATTGAATACGTGAAGGTATGAGAGCCTCGACAGCGATATATTGTTTTCTCAAAAGCATATTCTTCTCCTTCTTCTGCTTCTCTTTCTTTTATCATTTTTTGAATCTATTATTATATCTAATATTATTCAACTTTTTTTATGATCAAAAAATATGAGATTTTTTGTTGCGATACCGTCTCTGCCGTCTCTTCGATACTAAAATTATTATAATATTCACAACAATTTCTCTTTCATTTTCTTCAAAAGAATTGTTTCGTAAACTTATTTTTATGGACTATTTTATCGAATCAATCGATTGTAGAGAATCTCCTCTTCTGGTGAATAACTGGAGGGGTATAACACACGACATAAAGTGTCGATACATTTGAATAGAGATAGAATAAGAAGAATAGTATAAAAAATAATTATAAGTTTAAAAGCGTTGGCAGACATTCTGTCATAAGGAGTGTATCGGAAGACAGTGCAGGCATTGATGCGATTCCACAGCACAGGCTTTAAGAACTTATAAAAACATAAGTCAAGAGCACAACACTATTGTTGAGAATTGCGGTACAAAACTAAAAATTGTTCGACAATTCGCTAAACAATTGTCGCTTTATTTATGCCAGAAATGGGTTCTAAAGGAGAGTCATATTCTTCCTCCTGAGTCCTATTTTGCCCATATATGCCATATATTGAATGGTTGTGCCTTTACGGTGCCTTTACTATGCCTTTACTGTCTTTACTGTAAATATTTGATCCAAGAAAGTAAAAAAGACTAAAACCTATTAAAAATGCCTTATTTCTAGTAAAATAGTAGAGCGCTCTCGCAGTTGGGTTTGAGTTGGGTTTGACATATAGTGTAGTTTCGCGTAACTATTTATGAACGTTAGGGTGTGGTGTCGTTCAGCGCACAAGTCGTGTGTACACACAGTATGTTATTTTAGGCCTTCCATTGATAATAAGATTTCTCTGAAAGAAAAAAGTTTTCTTTAAAAAAACAGTAAAGCAATGGATATGTGTTTTGGAGTAACGTTTTGGCCCTTAAATGTGATGACTCTTATGTGTGTTTTAACGTCGATATTATCCTCAGAGACGCGTTCCTAAAAACCTTTTTTTAATTGTCTTCGGGCACTGTTTGAACAGCACATTAGCCTGTGCTCAGACCAATCCTCTATGAGGCCGTACAGCACCGGCCAGTAATGTACCAAAAAGTAATTGATCTTATTTATGGCAGAACTCTTCGACAAAAAACTAAAATAACGACTCAGAGCTAAAAGAAGGAGCGGTTGCCTTAAGTTTTCTCAATTTTCAATGAGTTCTGATTCGGCACTGGAAGGTGCAGTCGCTGCCAGTTATATCACACCCATAGTTATGCTGTGTTTTCATCCCATAAAATCTTCACTAAAACTATGGCATCGATTTGGTCCATAGTCTCACTCACTCTCTGTTCCCGCGAACAGACATTACGAGACCAGTGCCAAGATATGTAGCGCACAGGTATATAATATTCGACCGACAAATTAGCATATCTGGAGTCAGTATTATATTTGAAGCCATCAGATCACTAGTCATTAAGTCTGGACTCGGCTCTGGTTTTTGTTTCTGTCTTAAGACAAGACGTCAAAGAATATTAAGATTAAAGAGAAATCATTTCCGAACCAAAAATATACCAAAAGTATACCCACAAAGACTATAATTTCCTTTTTTTTGTTTGTGATATAATGCAATTGGTCTGACTCTGTCTCTCAGCACAGGTTCTATTAAAACTTGGTTTTTATAAATTGCATATGAATTACATATAAAAAATATAATACCATTTAAAGTGAAATTTGTAATAAAGTGTCAAATGAATGGAACACAATATGTAAGAGCATTTGATCCCTACTACCTGTGCGCTACAGGTTGTGCTCTACTGTATACCTGAATTAACAACGACTTTTGCCTTATAGTAGTTGAGAACACTTTAAAAGCCGATTACATAAAAATAAGAAAAAAATTTCTTCACAAAACTCTAATATAAGGAGAGAGTGTTTATGACAAGTGATTTTGATTCAATAGGTATCCCGTCGTGTGCTTTGTGTGCGCTCTGCTGTGCGGAACTCTTTTGATCACTACTTGTTTTATAACCAATTTTCTCGTTTGACCAAAATATCACTTTTTTAACGAATATAAGGCAGAGATGGAGTGGAGATGGAGTGCAGTCGAGACTAAAAAATAGATTTTGGAGGCATTTAAAAGGTTTTAGGGTTTGGCACTACTGAATGGGCGGAATGGACTTCATAATAAACTATTCTTTTCTGAGAATAAGGTATCGCCACCACATATTATTATTGTGCTAAGAGTCTGTGCTCTATGGCTTTACACAACCATCACATAGAGAGGTGGAGATGGGAAAAGTCGATGATTGCAATGTTAAAGAAGGCCTGTGTTGTGCCTGTGTTGTGCCTGTGCTCTGTCTGTACTCTGTCTTTATTGAGAATTGAAATCTTTCATTAACTTTATTTTTATTTTTTTGAAGGACTACTCAGTTCTGTGTTGTCTGAATGTTTGAGATCAGTCCATATCTCGTGTTGTGTTGTCTGAGTTGTGTTTTTCAAACGATAGGCCATTATTTTGTGAGCTCTGCAATACTGGTGCGAATCACTGCAAAAGGCAATCACTACCAGAGCTATCATTTCAGTTGTTGTGCAGACCATTTCAAATGGTATTCTAATGTTGCACAGAACAGATCACAACTTGCGTGCAGACAGTAGTGATGGGTATAGCACTGGTCTGTAGTAAACACAAACTGTCTTTAACCATATCTTTAAATGTAGATCAGAAACAGACACCAAATATTGTTCTCAACGACCAAATCATAGAAAGAACTAAAGAGAGAGAACCAAATGATAAGAAACTTAAACCAAAGCCTGTATTTAGTTTTCAACGATAAGTCACTTAAAACAGTGTCTGTTTTGACTGAGTGTTCACTGATTTCTCTTTATTTCGTTCTTTCAGTTATACTAAAGTTAAGAAAAATTGTTTTTTCTTTTGAAATGAAAAAAAGCTTAATATCATTACTAATGATGAATAGCATTGAATTTGAGAGAAATGTTGAATGCATTGAATGCCAGTCTTTTCAAAGATGTAAATAACAATCTTTAAATTTTTTTATATTTGTGTCTATTTTCTTGTGATCGCAACACTTTTGAGGGAATAGTCAAGAAAATTGCAGTTCTGATCGCCTTTAAGGCAAACAGTGAGTCATTGGACAGTGTATTGCAGTCGCAAAATGTTGAGAAAAATAACATTTTCTCTTTTTTCTGGGATTTTAAAACACTGTTTGACAAATAAAAGAAAAAAACGCTATTCTTTACTGATAAAGTATTTGATATGTTTGAGAGTTGTGTCCTCTCATTACTGTTCTCGAGTTATCTGACAATCAGTGATGGCTCTTATGATGAGTTAAGGCTAAAAAGAAGACTTAACTATCAAATATTTGGCATTTATTTAGTTATGGCACTGGAAAGCAGTTATAAGTTTTAAATCGCGACAATAAATAAAACTAAAGGATAGATAGAAAGGAGTCTCAGAACGAGTCAAAAGAGAGTCAAAAAATGTTGAGAAAAGACTGAAAAATATTTCTCAAAACAAAACAAGAAAAGCAAAACTCCGTCAAAAGCATACGTACCAGAAGTTAGAAGTCTGTACCAGTATTTTAATGATAGATTAAAAGTAAACTTCCATTCGTTTCATGTGATTATACTGTCGTGTCGTTAATAAGTCGTTTTTTGTGCGCCAATAACGAGCCATTAATTGATGGAATCGATGTGACCATCAATATTTGCTGTATTGCAACTATTGCAACTGGATAGTTTTTCTTTTTCATTCTTAAAACTACTTTTTCTTATTTTTGTTATTTAGTTCCCATACAGTATTGATGTTAATATTAATACTTCTGCTAAAAACGAGGAAATATTTACTGCATTCAGAGATTCTTATGACAGATATTCAGACTTTTAAATATATGAATGTATTGGTGTCTCAACTCTGGACTCATATCCACCGAACAAATTATTAATTCATTTTTAGATTTTTTAGTTTTTCTTTGATTTGGTTTTAATTTCCAATTCAATGCTATTCAATGTTATTCGACTTTTTATTTTCCTTCGTCTTTGGCTTTTGGTATATCTCTAAGGCTTTATTCTATCCTGTTTTGACAAATATGTGAGCACTGAGTGAACACATATGCCTCAAACGTTAGCACAAAACACATGCATCATATATGTATTAGGGACTACTATAGCCAAAGCCATCCTACGTTTTTTTAATCAAAAATGCTGTTCCACTCATTCCACACCCAAATCGGTTGCGATCGCAAATCATATCGATTTTAGTTTTCTTTTGGCATTTGAGGCACGAAAGCCTTCGAACGCTTCGCCAAAACCGATCGCAACAAATACTTCAATACTTCAACTCTGATATGCCTTTTCGACGAAACTAATCAAACAATTTTCGAAAAAACAGCAAAATTTCCTTTCCTTGAAACGATTGCGCCAAACATACTATTGATTATAATTCCTTTTCAGATCAAATACTCATTACTCTAATCAAGTATTTATTATATGTTTTCTTCTGTGAATTCCTGTTATGTATATTCAGTAAAATAGATAACAATTGACTTATTTTTTATTTTATTTTAAAATAATTATAATTCAAATGCTATTATATTGAAAACATTACTCCTATTTATTCATCAAAATTTATATGATTTGAATTTAAATATTATATTTGAATTTGATTTGAACTCAAAAGACAATTACTAACTGACGAGAAGTAATCGAAGGTATCGATAGACTGGCAAAGGGTCACCCTTTTAGTAGGTGTGCTCTACTCTGTACTTCAATCAGAGCCTTAGGCCAAGAGGTGGCTTTCGTAATACAGGAGTCCTAAACATGACTGGAAAAAGTAAAATATAAGAGATTCGGAACCAAGAATTGAAGGAATTGAGGGAATTGAAGGTCAATTGAAGTTCGCAATGAAGTTAACTTTGACAGTTTGATCACGCAATCAGTACTAAATAAATTCGCTCTTAGCTCTTTTTACGCTCGGGTATATCATGCAAATAAACGAAGAGCACAGACACATAACACTTGTGGCCAATTTTTTAATTTTCCTCCAATTAAATGACTTTTGAGCCCAAAATTAGAGTGAAGTTAATGACAATTATTATTATATATGAGACAAATACTAAAAATATAATATAATCTCTAAAATAAGTTTCCTTTTCTTATTCTTATTCTGGTTTTTGTTTGCAGTGCATAAACCTATTATAAGTTAAGTATAAGTCTTAGAACCTTTTTTTATAGTTTAATCGCACAGTAATGAAGGCAAAGAGAAATAGTTTGAGTGAAGACTTTGTGAACAACACTTATAGTTAAGTCGAGCTGAGAATCTGATAGAAAAGTTCAGAATTGGTTATATAATGGGTCTGTACTGCACGACACAAAATCCCAAACTATAGTCTAATTTTATAGTCAGAGCTGAGCAATAGCTGAACCATCAGTTGTGAAACTTTAGTATTTTGTTTATGAGTTGCACGAAATGACATAAACGCACACAAGAAAATGTCATTCCCTTAGGCTATGAGACCAGAGATCGAAGTAAAGATGGGATGACTTAAAGATTAAATTTTCTTATAGTAACGTATTTTGAGTCTCATTATGTAATGAACGCAATACTGTTCAACAATTTTCGCTTTTTCTCAGAGTCGCAAATATATCCCATCGAGTCATACACTTCTCTTTGTGACTCCTGAGTAAAGAGAGCGCACAGACAGTACAGTAGCGACTATTCACCTCTGGTTAAAGCCATAATTGGACGACTAGTGGTGGATAGCCCTCGAAGGCAATAGTGATGCTCTTATTATATGAAATGCATATAAGACTTTTTGCATGACAAGCATCACAAACGCCAATAAGACAACAATTTTTGCCTTCTTTTATAACCTTTGCCTTTCATTTGAAGTGAGCTCTTCTCCTGTCCGTTGCTCTTCTCTAAGAGATAATAGAGCAAACATTAATAATAAATAACTACTACTAATCCAAACCAAGAATAATAAAGAGCCAAAAATTGCTTTACCTTTTCTTCTGTCTGTCCCTCTTTATCCCTCTCTTTCTCTCCTCCTGAGAGGACTGCTATTAAATTGTGAGTTTAGATGGACTCCGATATAATTATCACCATTTATTGTAAGAAGACATTAATGTTTTATTTAAATATTTTTCTCACACAAAACACTACCAGAATCTGATGGCCAGTAATGTCTGTCCTATCATTACTGATAGAAGGCATTAAAATTAAAGCTCTTCTCTCATCTCTGGTCTAATTAATTCCTATCATTGAAATAAATCTCACATTTTTTGTTTCGGTTGAGTGCGTCTCAAACTTTAAATTATATAATTTTTTTGCTGAAGACTTAAGAAAAATAAGATTTTAGTAAAAGAAAAACACATTTAATAATCCAATTATTCAAATATAAATGAAATGAAATTATACTTTTAAAGTGTTTTGAATGAAATTTAATGTTTTGCTTGTATTGCATCCATCCATCCATAGGTAAAACCACACGCCTGTCAGCTATGCAGCAAAAGTTTGTAAGTATTGATACAAAAAATTATTTTTTTTAATTTTATTTCATTAAAAATTTATAAGAAATTCAGAAAATGAGAACCTATTTATTAAATTATGACTTTTTAAGCACACATTTGGAGCATTTCATAGAAAGACAGATCAGTTTTTCAGTTTAAATAATTATAGAATCATATGATATATTTGGCGATTGAGTTTTGTTGCTTGTTGCAATATTTTACTAAATTTTTATTTTATTGAACTCAAACTAATATATCCGCTTTAATGTTGATTTTGTCTTTTTTCAGTCCAACTCCGGGTGATCTGAAGAGCCATATGTGAGTATATATTCAATTCATTTGAGAAAAGGTCTTATTTTGGCGATAAAACTGTTGAGAAAAGTTTTTTGTCATTTTGTTCATCGAAGCAGAAAAACAATTTCCCAAAAATTTCATAATTTAATGACTTTAAGAGTTTTGCAGTTTATTCGCACAATTAATATGAGTTACGATTAAAAAAACTAAATTCAATCTTATTTGTCGTTCATTAGGTACGTACATAACGGCTCGTGGCCTTTCAAATGCCAAATATGTAACCGAGGCTTCAGTAAACAGACAAACCTCAGAAATCATGTAAGACTACATTTTTTTGACACAAATTTCTGCATTTTTGAAAAATTATATTGAGTTTGAAAAAACTGGAATAACCAAAAGATTCCATCAAATTATTTGGAAATTACGGAATATTTTTGCCAGGAGTGAATAATTGCCAATATTTATAACTCAATGATTATTATTTTTAATAGAGTCGTAAATCTTTAAAAGAAAATCATATAATGAAGTTTTTTAGGTTAATTTTATTTTTACTTGGTTATCCCGGTTTTTCACCCGATAATTTCATTCAAAAAAATTTCGATTTATTTATCAAAACTAATGCAAATTTTTTCTTATCTTTTTTTTACTCATTCACAGATGTATTTACATTCGGGTTAGTATTGGAATTTTCTTTTACTCTTTTCAAATGTATTTCCATTCAAATAGTATATCAAATTCACATAACAGTCAACCAAAACAATAATAAATAAATTATTAGTATTTTTGATGAACACAATTATCATTTAATATAATTAAAGAGCAGAAAAATGTTATGTTTTGTATACAAGTGAGCTCTGAGTGACTCTAATACAGAGACTAAACTAATTTTTCACTCTAACACTTGAAACCTGCTAAGAATACTAATAACAGCATATAATTCAAAGCACAACATAACGAACGCAATGAAAAGATTTCTTCTTTCGGTAAAAGATTTTTCTCTTCGATTCAGAAGAGATGAGAAAAAAAATCAACAGAAGTATTACTACACATAAGATAGTGATTGCTGTTAACCGGTGAGCGCTAAACCATCCTATTAGTGAGTGCGCCCACACAAAATCACTGCTCATTATATTTTAGTAAATATGGTCATAGATTAGTGATTAAAATCTGAGTTATGATAGAAAAAATCATATTCAACACCAGTTTTATAGTGAACACCATATTATATGTGTTTCGCCTCTGCCTTCCTTTAGTTCTCCGAATAACAGATTTAAAAAATTTTCCGATGAATTCTATACTAAAATCATTTTTCTTGTGATTAGGAGACCGACCGCATGAATGTGAGGTCTGTCAGAAGAGATTTGCATTGGCCTGCAATCTTAGAGCACACCTCAAAACACATGAAGAGCCGCAAAATGAAAAGTGTTTGCGATGTTCCCGAGAATTCCCGACCGCCACCGGTTTAGTGACATTCGGCTGTTGTCACGAATGTTATCATAATAGTCACGGAATTCCGTTATTGAGACACAAAAATTAATGCCTTATTATTACCTAAACGTCAAATGAAGAGAACAAAAACAAATCCAAGAAGTTTTGGCAAAATGTGAGCCCTCTCTCACTCTTACAATACTTTTATAAATAGATTATAAATATTATATTTTTAGAAAATATGATTTATATCACATCTTATATATAATACTCATTGAAAACAAATTCATAGTTAACTCAGAACTCACCCAAACATTACATTAACTTCTGAGGAAAAAATCAAAAAATTAAATAAAACGAACAAAAAGTTTTCAAATTTATTTACTTCTAATGTATAGGAGAAGACTCACACAAATCTTATTTTTAAGTACAATAACTCACCTTGCTTATTTTTGTTGAAATTCCTCACCGAAACCAATAAGTACTTTACCTAATATTAGTGGCACTTCAAAGAAGAGTAACAAAATTATTGCTCAATAATAAGAATAAGAATATTTTTAAGGATTGTATATAAGGAAAGACTTCACACTCACAGTCAGTGGTCGACTGTTGTATATATCATACTGTAATCCACTTATTCTGTTCCCACTTTAGATTATTTTTTTGTCATTTCTATATCGAAGGAATATATTCTTTCGTTTAGAAAATAATTAAAGAAAAAAAAGTTATAATAATTCTCACAATTTGTTGAGCGGTTGGAACCCTTAAGAACGGCTATTAAAGTCTGGACAGACCGCTCCGCACAACCTCTCACAGCAATTAACATTTGTTAGCGTGAAATCAAATTTAATACACAGTAATAGTAATAACAATAGAGTGGATGCAATGAAATATGAATTTATAGCCAACAAACAAAAGATGCTCTCAAACATAATTATGTAGTTCTGTTCAATTCTGTTCAGTTGTGCTCAGTCTGGAGAGTGAGTCAGTGTTTGCTATGGTTTGTATGGTATTTCAAACAACAATTTATAACTTTGTTTTGTCTTCTCTTTTGATATGAGTTATTTTGTTTTACTGTTTAGTCCTCTGTAATTATATAATACCTGTGCTCTCCATATGAGAGAAGAATTGTATGCCAACAAAATAGAAGAAAAAATTTACAGTAATTTGTTTTGTTTGCACTCATATGTTACAAATTTATTACTTTTAACAAACCATTACTATTGAGACCAAGAATTTCAAAAATGAAGAGAAAAATATTTGTTTAGTTTTAAAGCCTAAAACGTTAACCAAATGATTGTTTTACAGAACTTTTACTTTTAAGACAAGAAAAATATTATAGTTATTCTCACTCTTAATGTTTATATAATAATAGTCACAACAATTATTGTCTGTTGTGTTGACTCGTGTTATTCAAACACCACTTTTATTAAGAACTGACTCACTCTCGACAAAACGACTCACTATTTGCACAGAACTATATTTTGAGAGAATTGAAAATTAGATTTATTTTATTGTTTTCTTCTCTAATAATATTTATTTTTTTTCTCGTTGTCTATACTTTTGCTCAAATTCTCGATTATTATATATGTATTGATTAACTAAAATAATTGAAGTACAGAATCAATGAGAGCCTTCTTATACATACATTAAGTGCCACATAAAAAGACAAAGAGTATTAAAGAAAATAAGAAAATGAATCATTAAATGAAATAAATCTATTGATATGTCATGAAAAGAGTATTAGAAAACAATTGAAAAGTATATTTTGTATTAAAAGAAAGTAGAGTTTGTTTTCAAAAAACTAACGCAAACACTAAGTATTGAATTCATAGAATGTTATCCATTATTGATATTATAATTGATTCTCTCATTCCTGTCATTCATATAATGATTATAAAGAATAAATTGTAAACAAATATATATTTCTTTTGTATTTAACAGTAAAATAAGAGGAAAGAAATTCATATTAAATTTTTCACATAACTCTTATTCTTTGCATATTATTATTATTATTATATTATTATTATTATTATTGATATAAATATTTTTTCTATATGTCTAACGAAACGATTATTTTGTGACTATCATTATATTGTTGTTCATTGAATTATAAAAAGTTGACAATAAATTGAATGAAAAATACAATAAATCAGAGAAATGTTTATTTGATTTAAACGATTTGTGATATTTCAAGTTCAGGTATTCTTTGTCTTAACTCTTTCCTGTGTTTTGAAGGCTTTTCACTTCGATTAAACACTAATATTATCGCAATTTGAGGCGAAATGCATTTTCTCTTTTGTTGCTTGATCAAACTGTTAAAAGCGAAAAGTAATCAGACGGAATTCCATAACCCATTGCTTAATGAAGCCATAGTTATAGTCATAGGCATAGCCATAGTCGTAGTCGTAGTCATAGTCATAGTGAGACCAAATATGTTATTAAGTTTTGAAAGAAAAAAGTGGTTATAGTTATAGGAGAGAGAAAAAAATCGAATTCCAATTTTCAAACTGATATCTAAGTCACTATTTTTCACAATGACCTCGATTATGGTGGGGTTTGATGTGGAAAATCAAAGAGTATGCTGTGCTAGTGATGCAGAGTATGTGCTCTATATTTATAGCTGGAAGGCCCAATCAATTAAAAACGTTTATTACGCTTACAGTTGCAGTCATTGAAATGACATTTTCCGGCTCATAAGAGCTCAGACCAGAACTGGTGAGGCACAGGTAGTTAGTTAGTGAGGCACAGCATTGATTCCAACTCTGTAGCACTTGACTGCCATTACTGGTGATAATTATGAGACGACTCCATATATGAGAGTATATGAGAGTATATATGAGATACTTCTGAGTCGAAGATAATTGAAATATTGCGGCAATCATTGTATGGGAGAAATATTTCGGGTATTTTCTGTGCGCTGTCTGTGCGCTATCTTTATTTAATTGGTATTTCACTTACACTCTAAAACTCTGTATATAATTATGATATCTCTTACGCGATATCTTACCATTTGTTAATAGCATATAATTGAGTCGCAGAGAGAAAGTGTCCGAAGTATCGGTGACTCACTGTCACTGACTGTCACTTTCTTTATTCGACTCCCGTTTTCAAAATCAAATCTAAATTTTATTTTAGATTTTCAGACGAAAAAATACTTTTAATGACAGGTCTCTCAGAAACTATATTTTTATTGCTTCTAATAATAAGTCTTTTAGTATGAATGTTGTGATCCCGAAGTAGAGGAGAAAAAACGTGCCGACACTCAGACCACTCTAAGACTCTTTTGTTTCTGTGATTCTCACGTTTAAGTGCCATAACTCGAGAATTTTCTCTCTAAACTTAAAAACATAAATATCTAAAGCGATAGAGCTGTGCCTTATTAGTGATTAGACCCTCTTTTTGAATGACATCCATTTCAATGATTAACTTCACTCAACAATTATTGGACGTCTGGTGTCATGTAATTTAACATTACTATTATTTTACATTATTTAGGTTAAGAAATAGCCCACGAAATAGAGGAATAAAGAGAGGAGAGAGAGAGAGAGAGAGAGAGAGAGAGAGAGAGAGAGAGAGAGAAATGTCAGATATGGAGAAAAATAGTAAATAATAAATACGTTGAGAAAATGTTTTGCATAATAAGGTTTGGCATTGAATGCATATAATTGTTTGTGAATTTTCAACTCTAATACGAAATTGAGAGGTCGTCGACGAAGAGATGAACAGTTTATAAGTTTGTGTCACAAAATCGAAACGATATTCAAATTTATTCTTATATTTATATTTATTATTCATATATTTTTGTATTCATTTATTATTATTTTTGTTGTGAATGTTGTGAAACATTTCTCTTCCAAACCATAACTTTAACGATGAGTAGTAGTTATCTCATCGTCTTTTATGAACGCAAAAAGACATTGCCTTCAGTTATATTTTAAGGTAAGTCTAAATATATGATATACTCGTCTAATATAATAGTCATAGCAATCATATTCATAGCAATATTATATCTAAAGTCCAGTGCGATCGGAATACCATATATTCACTGCTGTTATGCTTTGACTGCGGTTTAAACCTATCATTAGAGCTACTGATCTGTGGCGTCACTTCGGATCTGTTCAGCTGCCCGGCCATCACAGCCCCATCACCAGCCATACCAAAAAAGCATTTCATATAAGAAGTTAGCAGTTGTATGTCTGTCCCCTAC
>JAQIXI010000220.1:0-29678 GCA_034700165.1 Galumnidae sp. Gr-Ori-00277 | reverse complement strand
TATATCTTGAATTAATTTAAAGTCATTTTGTCGATCAAATGTGTGGGTATTTTAAGTATTGAATCGAAGATAAGATTTTCGAAATACATTATTAACGAATAGTTTTTATTTTTTGAAATTGTTTTGCAAATACTTTATTACTCTTTGAAATTCGAATAAATCCTTGAATATCATTAAATCCTATCAAAAGATATGAATATAAAGAGAGTTAAATGAGTTATGAAAATACTTATTACGACTCAATTCATTTGCTTTTATGGATCGTTCAATAAGTCTGAAATAAATCAAAAGTATATAAAAAATTATTCTTAATTTTCAATCATTTTTTAAGAATAAAAATAATTCAAATAAATATAAATTCAAAGTTTATTTTCAGACATTAAATGTCATGAGTTTTAGTGATGTCTTATCTCTGCTTCACTGAAAGAAAGAAAAAGAAAAATGAGTTTAATATTATTCAGGAATAAATTAGAGAAATTCATCGAATATATATCATAAGTTCATTCATCAAAAATATATATTATTCTAGTTTTGAAAACGAAGTACTCTTTTATGGACTAAACTCAGCTATAAATCAAATCCATATCACAAATGATAGTCAAACACTGGAAGTCAAAAAACGCACAAATATTTCATAAAATTGTAGGAGAATTGAATGAATGGAGAGATTGTAAGAATGGATTTGTATATGAAAAACAAAACGAGGTCTCTCTCTGTTGTGTTTAAAGAGAATTATCATCCATTGAAGTGATCCATCACATTTAAACTTGACAACATTTTCCCTCTTTATTCTCATTTCTTTGATTTATTCTCAAAATTCAGTTTTTATTGACTCAGAGATAACGAGAACCGAATGAATGAGAATCCCTTCAAACAGACATTACATTACATTACGAGTGAATGTAAACAACAATTTTTTCTCAGAACTTATTCTCTAATATTTTTTGTTTTTAATAAACATTTAAACAACAAATTATATATTTTTTGAGATGAGTTTTCAAACTAAATGTTTAATTTGTTGTTTAAACAAAGTACTTATTCTAATATTGTAATAAATTAACATGGTTGAATTTCTTATTTATCATGTGAAGTATTTTTTTTCCAGTGACCATGGTTTAAAGTCGACTATCAATATTATGAAATGATCCATTAAAAAACTTTAAATATTAAGTTAAGCTAGCAAAATTACTATTCTTTTATTAGTGATGTTTAACTTTTATTAAAACCTATTAATATATTCATTGAATAAATATTATATGAAAATCAAATCTACAGTAAAAATGTGTAAAACAGATATAAATTTATCCGTTGATTAATAACTAAGTAATTTTTCTGTATTCTATCATGTTAATTTTATTATGATAATAAAGAAACTTATGAAAAATCACTCCAAGTTAGTCGAAATTGGGAGAGAAAATTACCATGATAAAATTCATTGAACAAGTTTTAATTTTGAAAAAAGATGTTTAATGAGAATATATTTAAGTTATATCGAAAATAAGTTTAACTTTGAAATAAAACTATCTAGAACAATACTTTCTAGCTCAAGTATTTAAACTATGTACATTAAAATTGTGTATGGTAATTTTCACTTAACTCCTTTGGATTTATTTGAACTGAAATAGTGCATTTGTGTCAAGATAAATTTTCCATATATTATATGATCTCATATATAAAATAGTAGTTATAATTCGTGTTATGTTTTGCAAGAATATGTTTGATAAGAGAACGGATGAAATATATTCTGTATTCACATTCAGTTGAAATGAGATTCTCGCGTGACTTACCTATCACTCACTCACTCACTCATACTCTAATAGATAGACACATAATTTATATACAGTATATGAAGTGCTGGACATGAGTTCTGAATATTATATGAGTATTAACTTTAATATTCAAATTTATCATTCGTTATATTAAAGCTATTTTTCAATTGGAATCCAGAATTTCAGTGAAAATTGCATTTTGCGATCATAAACAAGATTTACTGATATGAAAGTCAGCCCTCACTTTGAAATATGTTTCCAATTCATATGACTTTTCAGTGCTTTGAATGTAAAGAAAAATATTTTGTAATATTTTTTTACTACAAATATATCCGAAAATCATTTTTTTGAGTAAAGTTTCAAATAAATGAATTCATAACAAAAATAATGAGATATAAAAATAAATATACTTTCAATTGAGTCAAATGTTTTCCAAAATATTGTGTAATAGAAAACAAGAGTTAAGTCATACGCTTTTAGACGACAGAAGGAGAAGAGAAAACCAAAAGATAAGACGAATAAAAACTATTTGAAGGATTTACTTCTCAAAGGCATGAGACAGACGACAGCATCAGTGAAAATCTCACTTTCAACAGTAGAATCACCAAGGTCATCTTAGTTGTTGTTTACTTAATTCAATACATTTAATAAATAAATTAAATCAAATGAAAACTTTTAATAAATAATATGTCTATTCCTTGGCTTTCATTGAGATATTTTCATCAATGAAATTGTTGTTAGGGAAAGATACCTTGCTTGTTTTAACTTTTGATTATATTATTAGATGACATATAAAAAGAAAAATAAGAATACATTGTATTGAGATATTCATAAAAAATAATAAGTGGAGACATATTGGGATCAAAATGCGAACACAATAGACAGACAAGTGTTGGGCTAAAGGGAAGGGAAGACAACGATTCGCCGACTCATTCCCCGACTCAATGTTTGTCGGAAGACTTAGTTTTTATGTGAATAAAGTCGTAATCAAATGAGACACAAGTGATGAGGTGTAGTGAGTGGTGTAGAGCCTTAAACAATATTCCAGTGCTCACAATGAAGACTAATTTGTTGTGACAAAAGCCTCTTATTTTTAATACTTCATATATCGGTCCCATATTTTGTTTTCAGTGGATGACAATCAAATGTCAGCGACACAGGACTCACATTAGAACGAGAATCGACAGCAACAGAATATGCAGAGAAGACATTCAGCTATTGAATGGTTTGTGTCATTTCATATTCTGCTGTCAAACACTACGAACCGCACAATTCTTTTCTCATTGCATTCATCGAATATAATATTTTGCTGTCAGTCCTCTCATTCACTCTTCATAGTCGAGTAGCGGAACCCCTTTTTCCTCGAAGTAATCATTTTAGAGAAAGAAATGTATTTATAATCAGAAAATAAATTTTCAAAATTATGACGAATCGACTCATTATTTCTGATTCTTATAATAATAAGATTGAGTTCGAAATGACGGATCATTTAATCAAATTTTAACGTGAATTCAAACAATTCTTTTAAATAATCATTTCGTGATTCAAATTGAATGAGAAAATGAGTTTCAAATGAATCAAAAGAGTGGGAGAGAGAGAGGGAGAGAGAGAGAGAGAGAGAGAGAGAGAGAGAGAGAGAGAGAGAGAGAGAGGCAAAAGGGAGAGACAATTCATGGTTTGTGTTTTATATTTAAATTATAAAAGAGCTCAGCACATAGAACATGGTGAGTGAGTGCCTCATCAATCACAGTCAGATAAATTATTTTGTTATTACCATTACTATTATCAAGGTATATTTAAAATGGAATTATATTTCTTTAAAAAGAAATGAATAAAAGAGTCGTCGTTTCCGTTTAAAACTAATATTATATTAATAATGATAAATAATTTTCATTCACTAATATATTATGTAATTCTTCAATGAATTCAAATACTTTGTAATAAAATGTTCAATAAAATGGTCACAATGTGTGCAAAGGATACGCCACTTTTACCAGTTTTGCCACTTTCTTGAAAATCCATCTAAACTGAACTGTCGTTTCCCTCAGCGATTGATATTTGAAGAATTTTTTTCATCTGAAATATTCTTATTTCCCTCTCATCTGATTCTTGTTGTCTGAGCGCACAATTCATTCTTAACTTCTGGTTTGACATTTCATTTCATTTGATTTTTTTTCCTCTCTTTTGTTTCATCAAATCTACGAAATAGTAAAACATTATCGAAATGATTGGTATGACTGAAACGATTGCAAAAATCAGAATATTTTTACACCATTTGAAGCCTTCAAAGCATTTGAAGTGAAAAAAAATATATATTAGTTGTTATGTGAAAAGCAAAGACAGAATTAATAGTGAGTTCGTTGCAATTGAATTGAATTTGGCCATCAATCACACCAATCATACCTATCATACCATTCATACCAATCATAGCAATTGTCATTTAAAATAGTGTTGACCTAAAAGTACATCCATAGGACCGGGAGTTTGTCTCTTTGTTACCTCAATTAATGACGCGTTTCAGCGCTAATAAGGCTTAGTTCCGGACAAACAAATTATTTTGAATAATAAATAATAAATGATTTTTCTTTTATTCTATTGTGTTGTCATCTCTTAAAGAGTTCCCTATAGAGTCCTTTATAACCAATCCTTTGGGGCCACCGATTCATTCCTAAACACAGGAAAGTCAATGCGTTTCATCTAATTATTAACAGTCGGAGTTCAAAAGGACGGGTTTATACCGCAAACCATATGTTCACTAAAAGTTTCCTAAACTGATATTTTATACAAATATTTATTAATTGCGTTAATAAATGCCTTTTGATTTAATAATGACTTTTTTTTTAGTGTCTGTCAATTATATTATAGTTTTAATTAGTTTTAAATTTTTAATTTTATGTCGAATTAATCTTAAAAGTGATTCAATTTATTACTAAAAACATAATAATTAAACTGAATATTAATTAAACTAAAATTGCATTCTTAGGAATTTTGCCAAATTATGAGAAATGCCATTTTATGTTCTTGCTAATTTGGACCCTCCGGTCAATATATTTGAAAAAAAGTTCAACAATAATGAGTAAACATTCCATTTATAACATTTTATAATTAAATTTATTAATTTTTAAAAAGTTGTTTTGATAATTTTAATTTTTCTCTTAACTTAAAATTCAAGGCAATTGTGTAATTAACTTGAATATAAAATTAACTAGTTTATCTATGCTATAATTTAATAAATTATTCATTAAAAATTGATGAAAATGTCAGATAATAGGATAACTTTTCATTAAAAAATGGAATAAAATTTCCAAAACCATTAAAAATTTCTAAGAAACTGATCTTTTCCTCGATTTTTTAAAATTAATTAATTGAGACGTTTTTAATCTAATTAGTAATCAATTTAGTAACTAATCTGCTGTCCAACAGAGACTTTTATTTTATTATCTTGTTTATTTTACAAAATATACACTTGATAAATTGTTTGTCTGATCAGAAATTTAAACAAGTTATGCTTTAGAAAATTATAAATTAGGTTAAAAGTTTTATCCGACTCTTTTCAAATTTCGGAGAAACTCAAATGGGAAACGTTTGGACAGAAGTGAGTGATTTATCGCTGAAATGTACAGAACTCACAAACTATTAGATATGTTTTCAGATAATTTTTAACAACGAATTTCAAATTGAAATTAAAATGTGATAAAAGTTTGAAAAATTTATCTTAAATTTAATTTTTAAGATTAATTTAAAGTCAGTATCACTGATATGAGGGGACAAATAGATTTCGTATTTGATTTGATAGTTTTACAACAGGGATGGCGAAAGGTCTCGATCCCAAGGGGGGGTATACCCCTCCCTAGAGCAAAAAATCTCGAACAGACCTAGTGCTTGTCCATAGACGCTAATGTTAAGGGTTCAAAATCCCAGGGGGGGGGTATTTTGCCAATTTTTCTCTCCAAGGGGGTATTCCGGAATACCCCCTTTCGCCATCCCTGTTTTACAACCCTTTTAAACAAAATAGGAGTCAATGAATACTTACAAACTTTTAAGTTTTGTTAAAATATTGAAATTATGAAACATTTGGCAAAATTCGACAATTATTTGAAGAATAATTATGTCTTCACTGCATATAATCGATTGATTCTATTGATTGCATTTAATCTTCAAACGAATCAAAATCTGAGAGATGTGTCAGCTTTTTGTGGGCCATAACAGGGAATCCGATGATAAATAGAGCCCTCAGTTTGCAATAGTTTTCATTTATAAGTTAACGCCAGTAATCGAGTCATCGATCAAATTATAAGAGTTGTGATAGTCTTGTGAGAACAGCGCTTACCATAGAATTGCTTTTTATTAAAGTGATAGCCAGGATCATCTCATTTTCTATTATCTGGAAGTCTTGAGACCTAATCATCATTTATTACTAAACTTTGAAAAGTAATTAATTTTCCAAAAATAAATAAATTTCAGGAAAATTCCCTTAAATCGCAACTATTTTTTTTTGACAGAAACTTATCTAAAATTGGAAATTCAGGAAAAATAGAATAAATTACTAAATATTGGCATAAACTGTGTGTTTATTACAGGGGTAATGCCTGGATATTCTTAGTTTTGTTATTGTTTTGATTGTTATGTCACGCCTTCAGTTTCTTTATAGTCGTTTGTTTTGAATGGTTTTAATGGTTTGCAATCAATTTCTCTTTTCTTTTTGCTTTCTCTTCAAACAGTTATTAGTCTATCAAACAAATTGACTGCAATTTGTTATCCATACACTTGTTTTGATTAAATGATAGTAAGGGAGGAACAGCCTTAATAACATTTAACCCAATCTGATTGATTACTTAGTTAGAGACTAAGCAAGGTGCATTTACTTGTATATGCTTGAGCATTGCTAAAGGCTTTGAATCTGTCTTCGGTACGTTTGTTATAAAGAAAAAGTGGAGAAAAAAGCCCAAGAGGTAAAATCCTTGGCTTCAATCAAAAATTTAGTATTTGTGCTGAAATTAAGGCGAAACTAATCATTTCCTAAATTATTGAAACAATTAATTAAGAAAACAATTATTCAATAGTATATATGAGCCAAATGTTGGCATAACTCTTATCTGATTAAATATAAATTAAACATTTTTTTATAATTTTTCTAATTTGAATGCCGTTCTCACAAAATATCTGTTATTTATGTATATTTTATATATTAATTACTCTTAAGTAATGTTTAAAACATATTTATATAAAACCTAAATATCGTTAGAATTTTAAATTATTTCGAAACACAAATAAGAGCTCAAATTTTATGACTTTAGCCTTGTTTTTCGGATGAGGTTGTATTCCGAATAGTAATGGTTGTGCCCAGACTTGTGCCCAAAAGCCATTCAATACAATCGCTGAATATTTTTTCGACTTTTTTAATAGGAATAAGTAAAAAAAATATTTGACGGCAATAAAGATTATTTACTTCTATTAAATGTGAGAGTTATTAATGCGCTTAAAATTAATTAATTATTCCTCACATGAGAAGGGATTCGTTAAGACCTGTCGGTATTACCTGCGCTGCAATTTGCACAGCAATCAACTCATTTATATTTAAACAGCGCTTATTATCGTCTAAATTATCAAAAAGAAATTTTAAGGCAAAAGAAGAAGAAATGATAAAAAATTGTTTAATAGACTAAGAGATAACACAAAGTCTTTTAAAAGGAAGTTATTTATTATTAATATCTAATATTAGATAAAAATTATTTCTTTTTTCCAGTAATTTTCGTAAAGTTGAAAGATAACATTTTTCGGCACTTTTCTCATCCCCTTAACTCTAACTCTGATTCTCATTAAACACATTTAATGCTTTAAAATTGCAATAAACAGCAATTAAATTGAAAACGATATACAATAAAAGTTACTCTTATTAACTTAGAATGATATTCCTGGCAATAATTTCTCTAAATGACCTATCTCATTCATTCTCCCTTAAGTTTTAAAGCATTTCAGATAAACTTTTTTTTGTGAAGAATTTAATTCAATTTCGTTTGAAATTCTGGTATTTGTTTAGAGACGAATCAATTTTCTCGAATAAAACTATTCATTATTAACAAAGTCTTTTATTTTACTGCTTTTAAAGACTTTTACTGCAAATTTGGCTAAAATTTTGTCAAATAAATGGTATAATTAGAAAATCAAATGAATTTATGCCATAAACTTGTCTTCTAGTCATCGATTTAAACCCAAAAACTGTAAGTTTAGTGAAATCTTGAAAATAGTCTCATTGCTAGCTATCATTGAATTATTTAATTGAAATAAGTTTTCAATTGAATCATTCTATGATAGGCTATTATTAGTACCTATGTATCAGGGATGGCGAACAGGTATTCCGGGATGCCCTCTAAAACTTAAAAATTGAAAAAATGACCCCCCCTAGGAAAAATCGTAAAAAAGACCCCCTATCGAAAAACTACCAAAATTTTTAGGTCTTACAAAAAATACCCCCTAGCACCCCCACTAGAGTCGAGTTCATTGGTCATCCCTGCTATGTATCAATGTACTTGTGTTCACATTGAATTCCGATAAAAAAGAGTTGAGAATAAATGACAGCTTTACTAATAATAATGAATTACTTCTGGTTGGGAAGAGGTATTAAAAGAGGAAATTATGAGAAAATTCATGTCATCCATAAAAAGTAACTTTCGTTTCGGTCTGAAGAGTTGTTTCAACAGAAGAGCCATTAAATGATGTTATCTATGATTTTCACATCAGATCTTTATTTTAAAAATGAATTTAATTCAAAAAACGATAACTTAAGTCTTTTAACTTTTTTTTGAAATAAAGACAATTATCTCGAGTTTTAGTTTATTTTGATGACTAAAAATTCTAACTTTAATTAATTTTAATTTTATGGGAATTCATAACATATTATAACATTCGTCGGATATTTTTATCTCTTTTATTAATCTCTGACTAATATTAATAAAAAAGCATTTTTGGGGGGTTTTTTTAAGAATAAAAATATCAGAAAAATAGCTTAAATATTAAATGAATGAAGATTGCCTGGATATTTTTGATAAAATGCATTCAATGAAACATGATTAAACAAGGTAATGCCACCCAAATAAGGACCAAATAATTAATGTTTGTTTAAGTCTTGAATAAATACTAAAACGTTTGTTAATTGAGATTTAGATCTTAAGTTTCAAATTAAAAACAAAATGAGTAATAAAAATGATTTATTAATTAAACATAAATTTAATTTAAAATTTTGATTCGAGAAAACAAAATCATTTAATTTGAGGAAACCTTTAAGGAAATTACAGTCAAATACTTGTTTTTCTAATTTATTTATATTGAATAACAAAACAACAAAATATTTTTAGTGTTCAATTGATCTAAAAATCATGTTTTCACAATTTTAATTTGTCCTTGTTCATCAAATTTTATGTTTTAAAAACATCACATAAATTGCAGTCAACTCAAGATTTAATGATTTTATTGTGACTTTTATTTAACTCTTAGTAATCAACAAATTTTATTATATTTTTAAATATTTGGCGACAAAAATAAGTTTTGTCTGAATTTTGTTTAATTTAAAAAATGCAATAAATTATTGAATGCAATAAAACTTTTGTGAAGTTTGAATTCATTCTTGTTTTTCGCATTCAATTATTAAAAGAGTGCCCAACGGAGGCTAATCTAAAAATCTCATAATTTTAGGCAAATTTCAAAGTTTTGTCATTTTTCTTAACCTTTTGTTTATTATTGAAGCAAAAAAAAAAAGTTTTGCTGTTTTTTGATAGCAATAAATTATAATCAATTTTTAGCGGAAATTAATTAAAATTATTTGTTTTGAAAATTATCGATATTTTTGTTGCCAAGAATAGTTTCAATCTACATTATTTCAAAGCTCTGGTAAATATATTAGTAAAAATATTTAAGTCATTTAATAAAAATCTAATTTTTTAAAAGTTGTCAAAAATGACTCAATTCGGCCAAATTTATAATGTTTTCAACACTTTACCATAGAAAAAAGGTTTAAAATCATTATTAATGTAAAAATTCTTTTCCTGTTTCAATGTTTGAAAAATATTTTCAAATTTATATACCTTGGTAATACCTTTTTAAATATAATTTATTTGAAAATTTTTAGTATTGTTTGGAAAACTAATTTTCAGTACAACAAAAGGTGTTTTAAACTTTAAAAATTTCAACAATTTTTATGTTCAATGAGTTGTGAATTAATTTCTTAACTGAAATTTCGTAAACTTTTGGAAAATATGTATTCAAAAACCTATTCTTTGGAAAAAATTTATGAATTGTAAGAGTTTTTGATTTATTACTAAATGTCAGTCACTTTTTCAGCAGACAATGCGTTTATAAATTATATTATTTGAGACTTATTTTCAAAGAAATGAATCTAAATTTTCTTCACTTAGACTTCAAGGATATCAATAGAATAGTATTAATAATAATTATTTTAAAATTATTATATATATTGTACTGAAAAGAACTGAAATGAATGACTGATTGATTGAACAAAATTAATATTCACTAATAATAGTAATGAGAAATAAATATATGAAAAAATATCGAATAAGAAATTATTGTTTTCATAATTTAATGAGAATATGAGAACTAAATTGTGATGAAAATGTTTAAGATTATGGCATACAATGACATATCAGAAGGATATTTACACAAAAGTTACAATTATTTCACGTTAACTACTATTAAAGCAAATCTTTTAGATTTAAATTATATATATTTTTATCAAATGACAGAAATAGAAGTAAAACAGACTCTAAAGGAAAAGTTGAATAAAAAAAATCAAAAACTTATTTATACTTTAATGAAATATTGATGGCTTTCAGGAGATTATTAAATGAGAGACAAAGAAATACTCCACACAATTTAAATATAAGGTAAGAGTAGTCCCTCTTTTCCGTAGGCTTTCCATCAGCTCCGAGTTTGTGATTACAGGTGTTTCACGAAAGAAGTGCGGATCAAACCGTTGCCCAAAAACTTTAAACCATTAAAAGAATTGGGAATAAAAAGCAAAATGAAAACACATTTTATAATAAATAAAAGAGTGACTAATAAAAAGAAAAAATAATGGCTAACAATATATAACAATATATTAAAATCTGGTATATAATAGACAACTGAAAATTGTTGACTTAATAATCAGTATATCTATATATTTATATTATGGGCTCTCAGTTAAAATCACTATCTATTTATCTGATGTCAAAACTTTAAAAGAATATATAATTATGTGAGTCTGAAAAAGGCTGTTCTATCACTATGTATGCAATTTCCACTATTCATGTATTTTATATGTATATCCAGTGCAGTTCACAATCTGTCATAATTATTTGCTAGACGTGAATGTTTGACGTGACAGCACCGGCGGCGTCTCCTCCGGTTAGTTAATCATTCAAAATATATGTATATATTAATGTGTTTTCCAGTCTATGATCTCAAGTATTGTAAACTGAAAATAAGGTTAAAAATCATTCCCTGATATTAACCAAAACACAAATATAGAAATTCTATAGAAATCCCAAATCAAATCAAATATCAAATAATACTAAAAAATATGTTTTCTCTTAAATTTCAAATTTCTTTGAAAATCCAGTTTTGAATTTAGACAACATTTACCTTAAAGTCTAACAAATGTCAATATTTAAGAGAAAATATACTTAAATAAAACAAGAAATTCGATCCAAATATGATTTTTTAAAAACATTAAAATTTAAAAATTCAATGAAATATTTCAAAACATTTTTCTTTTTAATAGTTGTCGTCATTAAATGACAACAAATTTAACAGTTTGTGCTTTTTCTAAGTGTTTACTCTTTTTTTGCTACCTGTCTATCAATCTATGATATACACCACAAGTTTAAGTGATTGATTTAATGAGTAAATCATGTCTTATATTCAGAGCTTTAATTAAAATTTTGAGTCAAAAAAATTAATAAATTTTAATAAATAATAAATTCTGTATTCAGTCCTTAACTTTTGAAGTCTTTGCGCCGAAACAACACAAGAAAGCGATGATTTTCTGACTATAATAAATGTTGTAATCATTTTATATAAATTACCTTTTCTTAGCCGGTGGTCTATTTTTATTTACATCTCATTATACGTTAATTCTCTCTCTCTCTCTCTCTCTCTCTCTCTCTCTCTCTCTCTCCCTCTCTCCCTCTCTCCCTCTCTCACTCTCTCCCTCTCCCTCTCCCTCTCTCTCTCTCTCTCCCTCTCTCCCCTCTCTCCTCTCTCATCTCTCTATTCACTCATCGAATACTCATTTGTGATCTCATATTATTAACTTTTTTCTCTTCTGATTCTCTTTTCTTTAGTTTTGGTAAAAGATTTCTATAATTTATTATTGAATGTAAGGAGTTTTATATGTGAGTCAAATGAATTTTCAATTGCTGTCAGTTTGAGTGATAACTAATAGAAACTTATTCTTCAATTATATCACTTTAACAACAAATTATTCAATTATCAGATAATAAGAAGTTATTCAATCGAAAAACATTTGAAGAGAAATTTCCGAACAAATGATTATTTGAGACTTAAATTATTCATTAAAACATACGAATGAATGAATGGAAAGATTTTTCAAATGAAGTATATTTTGAAGTAATATTTATTTGTTATCAATTGTTGCAACAAAAAACTTAGTTATGAATCAAAATATTCCTTAACTTAAAGTATTTCAAATAAATTTTACATTAATTTTGTTGATCTGAAGGCCATTCCATCAAAAAACAACTTTAAGTAATAAATGCTGTCATCCATTCAAAGATTGATAGCAAACATTATTGACAATTGAAATCATATATTCAACCAAAAGAAACATTTTTGCATCACTTGTTATCTCTTCTCTCAATTATTTTTCTATAAATGTTTTCGATGTTTCAAAAAAATATACAAAAGATTTAAAAAACAAGTTTTGGGGGAATCTATAATCACTATATAAACATTTGACTTGAAAATGATTTCTTCAATTGATCTAGCTTCAAAATAATTTTTATATATTTAGAAAATGGCCACATTTTTAATGTATTATGTAAGTATTGAAAAGTTAATGAGTTACCCATCTCATTTATTTATCTTGTGAATAATAAAAAAAAACTGGGACTATAGTTATAGTGTTAAAATGAGCAAGAAGTAAATTTAGAGTGAATTAATAGAAAGAAAAGTTTATTTATTTAAGAATTGTTTCTTTTTTGAGGTTTGGTTTTGAGGTTCGTTTCATTTGGAAATAAATTGGATTCGGAGTAAAGAAAGAAATATTTCAGAAGTGAATCAAATTTTCAAATTAGAAAAATGAAAGAAATGGAGGAAAAGCCATAATTGCAGTGATATTTCATTTTGGGTGTCATATCAGTCACAGGACTGCGCCGTTGGATATCAGGAAACGCACATCTTTTCCGATGCAAATCAGAGGTGGTCCGCACTGTTAGCTTTTTCCTAAGCCCAGCACTGGCTCTCAACTCACCGATAAGTGCATAGAGTGTTGTAGAGTGAGAGCTATGTATAGTTAAGAACAGGCAGAACAGGTCCTGTCAAATGGCTTTCAATCAAGACTAGTGTTGGAGCTCGAGAGCTGTCTGTCCTGTCATCTCGATTTAATGAGCCCTCACCAGTGATTTGCACTAACCGTCTGAACGACGGGAAATCCAACAAAAGCTAACACTTGAAAGAGAGCGCAAACAGCACTCCGGCCAACACTTTAATGTCAATCCATCGTTTCTCACCGATTCTGAGCGATGAGCCTCAACTCAGTGGTAACCACTCATTGGGACCTCTGCTTGAGATTCATTTTTACCTCCGAGTGTTTGTAATTTAGGACTTATATATGGCTCACACGAGAACACAATTTATGAAAAAAGTATTTCTTAAAAACTGCCGAAAAGTTTAGAGAAATGAGTAAAGAAATGAGTAATTAATATCCAGTCGTAAATCATTCTTTAAAATAAATCACTTTAAATGGGATGAACCAGAATAGGGTTTTTCACTCAAGTGGCACTTCATTCTTGCCTTATCTTCAATAAAGATCTGCCCAAAACTATTCATTCATTCGTCTGATTTTCAAATGAATGTAAATATTGAGTTAAACCAAAAAAAAAAAAAATTTATTAATATTTCTTTTCATTTAAGTATTAAAAATCATTTGAAACGAGTGATGAACAGAACCACAAATCGGGTAAATAACTGACAGCCCTTCAGACTTTTAGTTTAAAGATTTATTCAAATATGAAAATTGACTAGGTAGGTTATCAACAAAACATGAGTATTAGACATATATTTGATTAAATAGAGATATCATTGAAATTCAAGTAATTATAGAATCGATGAAAATTAATCAAAATTATGAGAAAACTATTCACTAATTCATGAGATATTATTCCCTCAAAATTATTATCATTTTATCGATTAGTTTATGTTTCTATTGGTTTCCTATTTCTGTATTTCTTGTTTTCGATATTTTCAAATTTAAAATTTAAATGAAGATCATCAGATCATCCAGGCACTTCCAAAATACAAAATAATAATATACATTCATTGGTTAATTGATTTTTCTTAATTGTTTGACTAAACCCCTAATAAATGGGATGAATCGTGTGCTCAATCCCTACTTCTTATAACTTATAATTTATAAACATTTCCTTTCATTTGTTTTTTCTATTAATTTTAAGCCCAGATCTGACTTTTGTTATGAATTTTGATTTATTCTAATCTTGCAAAAATGTGACAAACTTTACAACAAACAAAGTTAAATATTTTGAAGGAATGAGTGTTAAGGTTATTTATATTGTATTAAAGGGTTAATTTCAGTAAAATATTAGTCATTTATTACATATTTTTAGATCATTCGCAAATATGCGCTAAAACTCATCATGGCTATTTATAGAACTTTACTAAAAGTTTAATTATAAAGTGATTAAAAGATCAATAAAAATATTTCACATGTTTATTAGCAAGGTATCTCTAGTTTTGTCACATTTAGCTATATTAGAAAAATTAATTACAATGAAATTGATTTTAAGTTAAGTTATAATTCTTTTATATTTATTTGAAGTCATTTTTGATTAAAATATTTTTCATTGAAGTTTTCAATGTTAATGAACTGATGGGTACTAAAAGTCTTGATTTGTGCCAATTTATGATATTTTGTATGTCTTTGAAGACATAAATAATGGTTTTGTTTGTCGAATGAAAGTAATTAATAAAAGTGTTGTGTCTGACGGACCCAAGTGCTCACCATTAAGGACAGAATCTGCAAATCATAGTAAAATATAATGATTTGTTAATAAATTCAATACATATTTCACTACAAATTAGTTGCGATAATAAATAACAATAAATTTTGTGAAGCGATTCAAATGTTAAGTCATTACTCAGTATTTTTATTGTTTGACAAATAGTTAGAAAAATAATAAAATGAGAAAATTATAGCCATATTTGGCCGAAACATTTGACAAAAATGTCATTTATTGTTGTTTATGTCTTTAAGAAAATTAATTATTACTTATATTATGAAAATGTTTCCTCATTTAACACACTGTAAGACAAACCAGTTATTAGTCGGCATTTTTCGGCTGACATTTACTTTGAAATTTGTTGTGAAATGTCCTTCAACTGATACCGAAGATATTTAATCAATCATCAAATGGACAAATGTGAGATGTCCTTGTTCAACTAAAGTCATCAGTCATTGAAATTTGTTTGAAATATTCCGACGAAAGTAAGTGAAAAGTTTTTTTGATTTACAGCGCGAATACAATTATAAGTTTTTTGTCGACAAATTTGTTAATATTCTCACAAACTTTCATTAAAAGAGGAATAAAATAATGTATTATTTTTAGCATTCCTTGTATTTACTTAAAACATTCATTAGAGTTCATTTGAATTTAGAAAATGTTTTTATTTTAATAACTTTATTATCATTTGAAGTGAATTTGAATTTCTAATCATTAGTTGTTTCACAAAAATAATTAATTTTTTGAGAAAAAGAAAAGATTTATTTTGTTAGGCATTGATTTTACGTCAAATATATATACGATATAAATGACTTGAAATATAAATAAGTCATTATTATATCATATAATAGATATTTAAGTAATAAATAATTGTTATATAACTTATATATTCTCAATGATTAATGATTTTGTTGTTTTGCTGGTAATCATTAAATACAGACTTTGAACAAATGAAATGATAATAAATTAAAGACAACATTAGTTAATGTTATAAATTGTAGACATAATTTAGGAAACAATTTTATTAAAAACATTTTGTTTGAAAACCTGAATGTCTGGCCTTTTGTAGTAATTGAAGAAATAATTATATATTTGAAACACTGGACAACATTTCTTAGCGGAAAGTCTAAGTAAAGTAAAGTTAAGAGTTAAGTCATTTTTATGATTATTAGAGTTAACGTCAAATATTACTCATTTAATAAGTGATTTGACAAAAAATGGTTAAAAATGGTTGAGAGCATCCATTTGTTGGCCCCAAACACTGATATATAGGAATAGAGATATTTAGACAAACGATAAATCAGTTTTAGTTGTGATCAGTGCGGCTGTAGTTCTGACCCTCTTTTTTCTTGTATACTATGGTGTGATTCACAGCTATTTATCAAATGATTGTTCCGAATGTTTGGCCCCCAATTCGTTGAACATTTGCTGCGGACTATAAATCTTATTCTTCACTTATTTTTCTCTACTTTTCTCTACTGATCCCTCAATTTAATGACTATTTCCACGATTTTTCTTCTTTAAGTTCTTTTTGCTGCGAAATAAAACCAATTTTCACAAAATGAAAGTCCATTTAATGTCTGATTGAAAGTAAAGAAGAAAATTATGTCAAATTGTGAGCAATCGTTTCAAAATTCAAATTAAATTAAATCTGAAAATTTTGGGGCCATTTTTAGGGCCATTTTTAGGGCCATTAAATTTAATTATAATTATTTCTAATTAAAAATGATTTATTTGATTAACCATTTATTTGAAATTTATTTTTGATGTTTAATTAAAAAAGATTTATTACACGAAATATATTTTGTTTTTATAAAAGATATTCTCAATTGTGAAGTGCTTTTAATTTATGGGAATTAGAACTGAATTTGTCGGTTATTTGCCGTTTATTACAGTGAAAGGCAAACACACATTAAGCTAAAGGTCTCCTCTAATGATCGATAAGATGGTAATAGTCTTAAGTGGACTCACGACCAGTTACTGATTCCTACCAATTGGTCAGAGATTAGAAATGACAGCAGAAAGGGTTGAACACCAGAACAGTCAATACATTAATGTGTTGTCGACAAAATCGGCAATAAATCAGTGAAAAGATTCAAATACACATTAATGGCCCACTTCTTTGCAAGGGGTATATGTTTAGCTACTAATCTGAATGTCTGTGGCGTCACTTCAGAGACTATTATCTGAGAAAAGGCATATAAATGTCAAAAACTTTTTCTTTGATAGCAATAAAGGACTCAAAGGTTTAGTAGTTTTTGTTTTGTTTCCGTTCTTTAAAAGTGGGTTCTATTGAAGTGTAAACAAAAGATGACATTGAATTGAATTTTCATCATTTTCTCAGTAAATCATCCTTTAGTTAATTCAAGCAAAGGATAAGAAGTTCTAAATATTTTAAGCCATTTTTGATTGACTTAAAAGGGTTTTATAATTATTATTACTAAACATATGAGTCATCAGAAGTAATAATCATTTGGTTAATGACTTTAAATTACATCCGAAGACTAGAAATTAATAAATGGTTTCGAATAAATCAAATTTTAATGAAAAGACTTTTCTAATTAGGTTTAACATTATTCAGAATATCTGTTAATGTTGTCTGACTTCGTTGGACACTGACATCAATAAATGTCACTCTCTATTAGACAAACATTGAACACAAACCATTTCTTCATATGAAAGCAACATAAGAAGGGTTCCACCCATTCCACGATAATTCAACAGATTTATAACAAGTGATAATCTGTTTGATGTGTTTCTCTCAAATATATCATAAAATTACTGATTTCTATATATCCCAAACATATCGCGAGAGAGAGAGAGAGAGAGAGAGAGAGAGAGAGAGAGAGAGAGAGAGAGAGAGAGAGAATGGGATTCAATAGCTTAGAATTTATTACAAGATTTTATCAAGTTAATTATAGTCATGAAAAGATAACTAATATTTTACGATTTATTTAAGTTGAAATGTGAGCTAATCCGGAGCCACAAAAAATTCATTTTCGATATACTTTTATCACTAAAAATAATTTCATTTTTTTAAAAATGAACTTCTCTTAAGTAATGATATAATCGTTTCTTTTCAAACTTCTTTTCAAACTTAAGTCTTGACATATAATAAGTTTTTTTAGAACCACTTATTCCGGGCGTAACTCAACGTTTTGTGATATTCTTGAGTTAAATGATTAAATGACTAAATTACTAAAAACGACACTTTATTGCGAAGATTAGAATTGCATGGATTGCACTCAAGTCGTGTCTCATTTTAAATGTATAGAAACCATTTGATACAAAGTCCTCGTTTTGAGGACTATTTTAACGTCTTTTCTAATAACTGTCCGAACGTTTTATAAGTTATTATTATTTAAAGAAAAAAGTGGTCGAAACAGTCATACATATGAAGAAGAAGTTGTGCCGCCAGTAATAGCTATGAATCAACTAAATTGCGACCGAAAGCAGTGCTCACGAAGTACTGAAAGTACTGAAATTGGTATTGAGGCTGATTTACAATCCACTAAATATAGTGGTGCTGTGCTGTAGCTGTGCTCACACACAAAGCCTGCAATACTGGCACTACTCACAGATAGAATACATAACTTATATACAAAAGCAAATTATTTATTATTATTAACATTAGAACGAAGAATGAAAAGAAGTAAAATAAAAAATTATTATATCGTATGGCAGGTATAGCCATAAATCCTATGCTTTATATGTGTTCGGCCATAAAAATCGAGTTAAATATTATTTCTCTCTCCCTCTGGTTCTCCCTATCCTTAGCTCAATAACTGTTAGGTTCTGGAAACGTGTGTTCACTTTATTTTGATAATACAATCGCCAGATATAAGGCTATAATCGTTTTTATTTTATTATAGCAATAGTTAGACGAGAGCTCTGAGAAATCGTTCATAAAAATCATCAGCAGTTAGTCGACCAGTGATGCAGACATTGCTCTCTCTCTCTCTCTCTCTCTCTCTCTCTCTCTCTCTCTCTCTCTCTCTCTCTCTCTCTCTCTCCTCCCTCTCCTCTCTGAGTCAGTCACAGAGTTTATGCCCATTACGTCTGTTCCTTAAAAGTTATTATAATTTCTCAGTTCTGTTGTGCTAAACATTTATTATATTTTATGTAATGTTTTATTTCGCGTTAATTTAATGTCATTTTTCTCTCCACTGTTTTGATGCGATTATTCGGAACTAAAAATTTGTTTTTTACTCCTCAACTATTCATAACTTTTGCCTAAACTCTGTTTTTTGAGTTAAGATTCAACCGTCAGATATAAGAATATAATGAGTAAAAGCAGAGGAAAATAAAATTTATATCTCGAGTGTTATGTAAGTTATTATTAGCGCCTTTTGATAAATGGAAGCGAATTAATATAATGAGAGACTGAGCCATGAATTTATTCTTTACAAAAAAAATTCTGTACACCTCTTACAGTGTTTTCCAATTGTTTAGAGCCTTTTGTGAATTGATTCCAGCATTTTTCTATCTGAATATCTCGTATTGTAGAATAAATGTTCTCAGGGCTATTAGTTTACCAAGATAAACTATTCAAATATATTTAAATTAATGATAAACTTTATATTTTGGATATAATTATTGTTTTTATATTCAGACTTTCATTAATTACTAATTCTGATTAAAAATAGTTATTATAAAAAGTGATATTATTTAGCAAAAACACTATAATTTACTCACAAATGACGACATAGACATAAGAAAAATAAAACAAAAAGGAAATGACTGTAACTATAACTTAATAATGAATTGCATGAATTTGTAAAAACCTAACCCTAGAATTAAAAATTATTATTGCATTTACTGTCAAAACTTGAATTAATGCATTGTTTCTCCCAAAAGAATAGTCGGATAGATTTGGTTTGTCTGTGATATAAATGCCCCCAAAATTTATTTATGTGAGGAATAACTCCCACTTTGTTTATAATAATAATTTAGTGCTAACAAACCGTTTGTTATAAACAGTATATCATAGTTAGTGACTAAACTAATAGATATCCCAATGGATGGCAAAAGTATGGCAGACAAGAAAAAATGAGAGGAGAGAGAGAGAGAGAGAGAGAGAGAGAGAGAGAGAGAGAGAGAGAGAGAGAGAGAGAGAGAGAGTCAAAGGTAGTAAAGGTGTCTGTTTTGGTGCATATCTTGAGTCGAATATATTATGCATATCTTCTAAATAACGTTAAGATTATTTGACTTTAGGCACAGAAATATGTTTTAACGTAAAATCTTATACGAGCTCTACGTCTATCTCTTCACAAACTGTGAGAAAATATATATTTTGCAACGAAATTATTATTATAAGGGCTGTCGTCCCAACTCTCTATGTGTGTGCAAAAAGATATATTAGCCAATTAAGCGGCCCATAAATAAACATTATGGATGAGCACAATATTTTAAGGTCACCTCTAAATGATAAATTGTGCATGGTATTTTGTTATGTTGGCGCTCTCCACAATTCTCCATTGCCAGCACTGCTACACCTCTTTTCGAAGTTTTAATTAATGATTTTTAACTAAATTTTTAAAGAATTTTATTTAACAAAAATCTATTAAAACTCCAATAAAAATAATGAATGAGCACTTTTACAATTAACCTTGCCATTTCAAACTATTGAGATAATATCGCCTACTTAAATGAACCTTGAACATTTTTTAATGTTAAATTTAAAAAATTTATTCAATTTATGTGAAAATAATATCAAATGAATTAAAAGTTTTCGTAAAATAATTTAGTGATAAATAATATTAATATTAATATTGAGTTTCGAAAGTTTCCCAATAATTGAGTTCTGTTTTAATGTTTTCAGTGAAAGCCATCACAGATTGTGACGAAAGTAGAGCTAAATTTGAAGACTAAGAAAATTAGAGAACTGTAACGAAAGATATCAAAAATAAGATGTTTTGCTTCCAAAGAGAAAAGAGAATATCGTTTTGACGAATGATTGAAATAGTAATGCAATGTTCGGTTGCCGTCACTCTCATCCCAACCCTCTTTGGCAGAGCACTGATTGTTGAAATGCATAGCACTGGTAAATAGCATAGCGTTAAGCAGAGGATCGCCGCCAACATAAGTAACTACGTGTCAATCAAATATCATTTTATGTGAGCGTTGAAAATAAGACAAAAAACTTTAAAGAGAAGTCAAATCCGCCCGAAATCTAAGAATCACTGTTTATATGAGAAGGGAATACAAGTTCTATGACTTTGGCTTAAAAGTCATTCGTGTTTATTATGAGAGCACAGCTCTAAATATTTCTTTAGATTTTCATAACGAGTATATTATTTGCCGGACTTTTAGACTAATTCTTAGTTTCATTTATAGTAAGAGAAAATTGTAAACCAATTATGAATTCATCCAATGTTTCTAAAATTGAAATTTTTATTGCGTTTATCTAATATTCAATTTGATTCTCAGCAGAAAAACTTAACGAATCGGAAAATATTGTTTTTGGAGAAAATTTTCTTTTTTTATCTCCATTTTTATCACTTATGAAAACACTATTCGGTTATTATATGAGAGAATTCACAGAATTTTGAAATTTGAAAGCGAGTGATATATTGTGTGACAAAAATAAATATGAATTTCATATAAATATATTTACGAGAAAAATGATAAGAAATGAATTATGAAAAATTTGTTTCGTTGCAAAAGCGTAGGAAAGGGAGAAATAAATGTTTTGTTTTTTCAAATTTATTATTATTATTATTATTTTATATTATTATTATTATTATTTTTTATATTCAATATTTTGATTGAAAAAAAGTTATTCAGATTTACAATAGAAATGTTTAGACACACGAACATTGACTGATGTGTAAGTGTTTGCAGCGAACAAACGAGGGATAACGCCTTATTTCAACAGGAAGAGCACAGCCCTGTTTGATGTGCCAGTGCTATTTCAATTGCCATATCCATATCGAATGTTCAAATAGTAGTGTTGAGTAAATATGAGCCGTCACTCGCTTTTATATAATGATATATTAAGCCAAGGAATATGACATTTAAACTCATTAAACTAATGTCAAAAAATGTGAAGTTCATTATAACAGATGCGATGTTTGCGTGAGTAGTAGTGCCTCACAAAACACACCAATCATTTTCAAACTCAATTCACTTCACTATTCAAAAAACTTTCATATTTCAAATGCAAGCATTCGTTGGACTCAATATTCACACGAACTTCAAATGATTTTAATTTTTTTTCCTTAAATTATGAGTTTTATCTCATTTGTTGAGTAAAAGGTATTCATTAAAACAAAAATATAAGTTTAGCTCAAAATTCCTTAAAATATTGCCAACAAATGTGTTCTAAAGGTTGAAAATAAATTTTTTAAAGATAAACACTTCTCATATTATAAATGTTATGAAATTCCAGAAAATGATGTCTGTAGACACAAAATGTACTTGGTTATTTTAAAATTTAAATTAATTTCGACTTGAAATATGATATTTTATTCACTTAATTCATGTGACTTAGATTTGAGTTAATTATTGCAATCATATATTTTTAGAAATGAAATGTAAAATTATCCTGTACATTTTGATTAATTATACCAAAGAATTCATTGATCAGAAAACAAGAATTTCTCAAAACTTAAGTCATTAGAACTAATATTTGTGTCTGAAATCGAAAGGAAAATAAAAGCATTTTCTCGTTTTGTGGAAACACTCAAAGAATTGAATTTATTTTGACTCAAACCGACACAAAATCAGAGAAAATAAATTTATAAACTTATTATAAGTGTCTGTTAACAGTTATATGATATCTAATGGATTATAATTTGAATGAATGAACGGTTAAACGAAGAAAACATCAGTTAATTTAATGGAATTAATTGAGTCAATGATATTACAGCGCTTTTGGCAAAAATGACCAAAAACTAGGGCTGCAATTCATCATAATTTCGATCCGACAAAACTGTCATTTTTTCAAATAAATTATTTCAAAATAAACTTTTTTTTTCGTCTTCTGTTAACTGAAGGAAACAGAGCTCTCGTTAGACCTTTAGTTTTTCAGTGCCTGTGCTGTCAAAAAGTTTCAGAGGATAAGTCAAAGCAAAAGTGTTGGTGTGAAATATGAAATATATCTCTTGTCATATGAAAAGCTATGCATAAGAAAAGGCATATTTGACTTTAGAGGCAAAAAAAATGTTTTTCAAATATATTTTGAATATTAGTTCTGGAAGTGGGAGTCTAACAGTTCTTCTTCTACTTTGGCGTTGACTGACATCAGACATAAGGCACTGACTTAACGAACAGACATGATATGGATATATCAAGTCTTATGTTTATCTGTCTTTAGAGTTGAGTTCATTATATGAGAACAAACTCTTGTCGTCAATAGATTTTGGAGTTTATGATAAATGGAAACATTCCTCCAATAGTTTCGATCCGATTTGAATCCGACACAAATGTTTGCTCTAATTTTGAACGAAAAAATAGTCAGAAAAGAGAGAAGAAATAAAAAATTGTCGACTCTATCTGTCTTTAGATCGGATGTGACAGTTATGTTGACAATGAATTATTGGTCCTTTTCTTCTCAACATAGACTCACATCTATTTTCATAGCCTTATCGACACATTTTCATTAATCATAAGTTTTTCCTCTTTTGAAATATGAAACATATGTTCAGACAATTATGAGTTTGGATTTGATTCAAAAAAATCTAATCAATAATAATATTTAAATTTCAAAATGACTTTTTGATCACAACTTTTAAAAACAACTAATGATTGATTGGATTTTGGTTTGGCGTCCCTTCACTTACTTTTAAATTAAATTATTATTCATATTATTAATCGTCGATTAATTATTAATTACATTAAGTCTTAGACATCAATTCATCACTTCATCACAATTTCAATAGAATTACTATTAATTGACAATTTTCACCAATTCATCCATTTTTGTCTTGAGTGTTAACTTCCTATTTTAACAGGTTATGTCATCATGAACATTTAATTATTTATCCTTAAATTTATTAACAATTTATTCGATTAAATAATGTCTTAAATTGTTTTAAATTTTTCTTTTCTTTCTATTATATATGGGTTACAAAAAAAAGTGGGAAAAAGAAAAATATTCTTTTAAAGTAAATTAGAAACAGAGTTCAAAACAATTTTAATTGATTAATAGTGTCGTTAACTGTCTGTCCGATGAAAATTGTTTTGTGTCTCTCATTTAAAAATGACTTTAATTTAAAAATAATTTTGATTTATTTGTTATTTTGATTGTCATTTGGATTATAATTTGTTGAGAAATAAATTAAATATTTTAAGAGTCAGCACTAAAAAACAAAATTAGCGAAGAATGCAATGGAAGGCAATGGATGGCCACTAAAATTAATTTCTTTCATTTACTAAACTTTCAGCACACAATCATTTTTTATGTGTTCTTTTTCTAACTTTTATTTTTCAATGCATTAAAACAAAGAATAATTAAAAGAAATGCATTGAAAATATCTTTCACTACATTTAAAGAACAAATAGTTGTATATATTTATTGTCTGTCCGTATGTCTGTTCGTTTGTCACTTTTTGACATATCATTAATAATATGGTTGAGACCCGTAACAGCACAGACTGCAATGAGGAAATCCCTTTATCAACAACAATGTAAGTTTTATAAAAATAAAGGAAATGGGTAACCCAAGCAACTAGCAAAATAAAGAAACTAGCAACATTAAATAAATAGAAAGTTATCTATAAATATATTTTAATTCAAATTATTTTATGATTCAAATAAAATTCCTTCAGAAAAGTATTGTTCAAAAAATATTCTATAACTTTAAAAAAAATTCTATCAAGTTAATTGACTATAAACTATTTTAATGAATTACATGAATTTACCCCTCTTAAATATCGTGATATTAATATTGCTTGCTCAACTCGTAAAATATGATAATCGGATAAATTATTATACAATTATTTATACGAAATACGGAATAATATTTAATTCTTAATTTTATTGCAAAATATATTATTAAATAAAAAGATTAAAGAAAAACATTAGAAAAGGGTTATGGTTTGCAACCATTTTAATGCCTGTTTAGCTGTGTTAAGCTATGTTAGCTAGCACCATTTCTATAAGAGTCAAAATAAAAAAGGTATATTTGTTGGTAAAGCATATTATTATTATTCTATGCATTTATTTAAAATAAGTAATTAACATGATAATATAAGCAGTTTTATCAATGTTAGCTTGATCATCTTTTGTTGAAAGAATAGATTGTAGTGTTTAAACAAAATGTGAGAAATTGCAGAAAATGTGTTTTGAAGATAATAATAATGAGTGGCGACAAAGGATAAGAGCTGTCATAATATGGGATACAAAAACCAGAATAACAACAATAATAGAATAGAAAACCGCAGAAATGAAGGCCGAGAGTTAACTGACAGTTAGTACCCCAACCAGTGCTCTCATAGTGTAGTTTAGATGCGGGAACAGACACATAGAAAGCATCAAAAATTGCCGGTTTTGTTGTTCTTTTGAGAGAACAAGACTCGCATACAAACAAAAAAAACCTCTGAATATGTATAATATATACCACACATATGACGGGCCCTCCGATCACACGATTGTATGCATTATTACTGCATAAAAGTATAGCAATTCATAAAAGAAATTATAGCTGTCTTTCAAAGCCAGAGAAAAACTTCTCTCCATTAATATTAGAGACCAGAATAACATAAGAGGTATAAATGACTCATATTTTTCTGAGTTATTATTATTATTATATATTGTTATAAGCGGTGAAAATACTCAATACAATCACATTCATTGTATGCCTCAAATTGTAAGCCATCGTAGAGTAGAGACAAAAAAGTCTTGTAATAAATAATGTGTTGTTTCGCTACCGAATGTAATACCTTTTTGCGTGACATCGCACTGGCATTCACTACCATTTTTTTGTCAGTTCTTTCATTTTGCAGCACAGGTTCTCTCTCACAGTCTATTAGAATCATTTGTGCGAACGGCTTATATACACACATATTATCCAAAACGAAGCGCCTGTGCCTTCGCCTAATAGTATGGCCTTCTCTTTATAAACAGAGAAAAAAATTGTGGCAATCAATCAAAATGATTGACAGCTCTGACAGACACTCGTTTTGCTGCAATCGTTTTCGGATCGAAAGATTGCGAGTCATACACAACACATACACAACACATAACACACAACCACTGAACACAAACCTCCTCTAAAAAACCGTTGAACAGATGAGTGGAGGCTTCAAAAACTTGTCTATAATTTTAGAATTTTTTTTATACTTTATTTTTGCTTAACATTTATCCCAATATTCTGTGAAATGAGTTATAATTTATATGTTATTCGAGTAATTCAAGTAAACAATTACTGAAAATATCCATAAATTTCTTATTTTAATGTTTTCTAAGAATATTTCATTAAATTATTTGTATTGATGTCAACACAAATAGTTTGGTTGAGGACTTTCCGCAAAACTACCTGTTTTTTTGGTTGTTTTCTTGTGATTATTCTCGTCTGTCATTCATTCACACAAAAGTATTCAACGTTTTTCACATAAATATCTGAATTACCATAATTTAGTTGAGAGTAATCTCAAGTACACAACTTTTTCAAAATACATCGAAAAAAATTGCATTTAAAGACAATTTTCCCGTCAAAGCGTTTCACACTTTTTATGTGATTTACTGTAAGACTAATGCAATTGTAAAGCAATCGACTATTAAAGACAAATGTCTTCTACGAGTCCTCTCAAACAAATGGAGCCAACATTACATTAGAAACTGTTTAATGAGTTTCACAATTGGCCGACAATTGGCACTAATTTTTTTCAATGTTTCACAACTTATGCTATCATTAAAAAAGATAACTAACAGTCAGTTAGGAATAGACTGTCCTTCAATACAAACTCAAAGCTTTTTTTCGTTTATTTGACGTTAAATTTCTTTTTCTGTGAATTATTTTTTATATATATTTTCTTTTATAAGAAGTCTTCTTATATTCACAACAAAACTGATGGCAAAAATCAGAACTTTTGTGATGTATTGATGTTCAACAGTGAGGATCCAATTGACGGAATCAATCAATTGTTGAGTTGAGACACAAAAAAACTGAAGTCTTTCCTCTTCGACAGCAGCTGTGGAGCACAAGAATCGCATTAACACTATTTTCTTCCTTCAGAATAAAATTTGTATTATTTTAGCCAAGAGTTAAGGGATTTATGATTTAAGGATTGAATTTGAATATCGAGTAAAACTTTTTTCCGATATTTCGTACATTAAATAAATATTATCCAAAACTCCGTACGTTTGAAGTGTTTTTTGATTTTCCCCAAAATGTGTAAATTAGAGGAAAATTAAACCGAAAATGTTTTAAATAGGAATTATTTATGTTTTCATTTCAATATTAAATGAGTTAAGAAAGTTATGATAATATAGTTCTGACATAATCTGAAAAAAATGTCAGTCAATAAGTGATTAAAGCCCACCACAAATGAGAATATATTCGTAACTTAACGTTAAAAACATTAATAACATTATTTTCTAATTAAGTGTCTCTTAAATCATGTTTTGCCCAAAACTTTGTTTTTTAATGAATTGCTCACAAGTGAGAGAAAAAAAGAGAAAATGGGAATCACTTTCACTCTCTGAGGAAATATAACATCAGTTTATCTGTTCTCTGTATCTGATGGTAGACTGACTGCACAACAAAATCCAAAAATAAAAGAACTATACATAAGACAACACTTTGTATTTGTGGTTTTCTCATATCCGAGTGCTTACAAACAGACATGAAAATAGTCATTCAGAGTTAAACACAAGAATTGAGTTCTCTCTCTCTCCCTCTCTCTCTTCGGGTTAACACAAAGACATCATTTATTGGAATGAGAATCAAAAGAAATAGAAAGAGAGAAACAAATGTCGCCTCACATATGTCGCAATTCACGAAGCAATTTATCTGTATTTCGCTCTGGCATTGAGAGCACAGACACTCAAATAGCAGCACATCTTTCATGAGCGACAACGACTACTAACAGTTTATGTTTAAAGCGATGTCTTTAAATCCCTTTATATCCAGATATTACTCTTTGGCTGAATTGTCAGTTGTTTTATAGAGCCCTACAAACCCTACAAAATATTTAAATATATTTGCCTTTAAATTATAAAATGTTAGCATTGAATGCATTGAATCCAAATATTTAAATGAATGTATGCTTTAACTGAAAGAAGTGGAAACACAACGAATATTCTGTGTTCTCAGCTATAATTGCATTCATAACGAGCACTAAATCCTTGCATTCATTCGTCTTTGGAGTCATTTATTCAATTCATTTGACTGACTGAACATAAATCTCTTTACGTTATGAATAGATTTCCTTTTGATATCTTATATTCTGTTGAATAAATAAAATTCTTTTAATTTACTGAAAATAATTTTTCGACAAATATTTCTCTTTCTCTTTGAGCTGAGGTTTGCGAAAATATAAGTATAAAAACATAAGTAGTAATAACTGTTTGCATAACGTATTCGTACTTTTATTTTAGAATTTAAATGTCAACTGAATTAATGAATTTTTTGAATAAATTTATTTAAAAGACAATTGTTTTGTTAAATGAATATCCATTTAAAATGAGAGCAAATAATTCAAATAAAAACACTTTTTTATAATAATATTTTAAAAGTTTATTCATTTGTTTTGATAAATGAGTTTTCAGTTTTTCAAAAAAAAAAATCAAATCTACAATAATTTACGATACATTCCAACAGTTCAGAAGTTTTCAATTGAAAGGGAAAAAAAGATTTACATATTTTCAACTCTTTATATGAATTGAAATTTTTGTCTTTTTTTACAAAAACGACGAGAGATATGAGTTATTTATCTTATTATTAATTATAATATTTATTATTAGAACTAATTTTATAATATTTTTGTTTTTTTACAAACAATAATTAGAGAATCAAATGATTACTCGCTTTTAGACCTTTTTATTGATGAACTTGAGGTCCGATTCGCCCAGAATAGAGTCCATAGGGGTAGTACATACTGAGTGCTGAGTTATGTTGCAATTGATTTGCCATCTGATTGACTGATGGCACAGAAGGCATTGCACCCAAACCTGGAATAACCGATGGTTTGTAGGGATGAAAGCGATTACTCAATGGACTCAAAGAAGTCGGATATGTTCGCCGAAGTCCGGCTGCAGTCGTCAAAGAAGGCGGCGGTGCGGCGCCTGCCGTCGAGTAATGCATATGAGCGGCAAGACTTGAGCTCAAACTCGGGCTTATGAGCGATGGCACAGATGTCTGCGAATCAGTGCTCGAAGAGGTGTGAGTTCTCAAATGTTGTAAAAGTTCTTCAGAATTAGCGAATCGTTTTCCGCAGTGATTGTCTCCAGCGATCCAATTGCACACATTAGAGCTCTGAGGCCTCTGAAGCCCAGGATTAAGACCTGAGTAAAGACCTGAGGCATACGCTTGAGTGAGAGCTCCATAACTTTGACTTAAACCCGCGCCATAGGTTTGAGATAAACCAGGAATAAGTGCGGGATTTAAATGAGAATAGGCAGCGCTCGCCGCCAAAGAAGACATTAATCTTTGGTGATCACATTGATTGCAACCATTCGGACATGAGTTCGGGTTACAGGTATTGGCAGCTGAGGC
>JAQIXI010000219.1:0-29812 GCA_034700165.1 Galumnidae sp. Gr-Ori-00277 | reverse complement strand
AACCCTTAAATGTAATACCGATTAAATTCTGTTCTTTAGTTTTTATTGTAATTTGTGGTCATTTTTCTGAATTAACTCAATATTTCAAATGAAAAGTAATCTATAAATTGAATGTCTGTTAATTGAGACACATTTTTAGCTAAATTAGTTTATGATATGCGATATAAGCAAGCACATTCGACTTGTTAATATTAATACATAACATTATTTGAATAAGTGAGGGAAGTATTTATTAACAAAAGAATTATGATATATAAAATGAACTTTTCTTGGTAACTCTATGTAAACAAAACGACGCAATAAAACTTACTGCAAGTTTTTATCTTGGTAAAGAATGTAATGCTTTAGAAAATAGCCCTTGATTAATTTGTATCATTTAAATTTGAGTAACATTTTTAGGATTTAGTTATATCTTAACTAAATTGTGTTTCACCACAAGTTATGGCCATAACTTTCTTAACTAATAAATGAATAAAATTATCAAATGTTTGAAATATTCTATAATTTTGTAAAATAAACTTTTCATTTGTTTATTTCAAATAAACTGATGAATAGATTTTAGGAACTGTTTATAACTTTGAAAACTGAACTGAAGTGAACTGAACTGAACTAGGTCAATCTTAATTTAGTTGTAATTAAAAATCGTTAAGACTTAAACAAATGACGAAACAATAAAATGTTTAACTAATTGTTTGAAAACAGAATTCATTTAAAAACAATTTATTTGATGACATTTATTACACATTTTTTGATGAATTAATCATAAAATATGAAATATTTTAATAAATTTTAGAAAAATTATTCATTAAAATAACTTTTCTTTAAATTTAAGAAATTGTAGAGAAGAAAGAGAGGGGAGAATCAAATTTGTTTATATTCTAAGTCATTTTAAAATCTCAATTAATAAAAAAGTCTTCATTTTTGTTTAACTGATCAATACTTTAAAGTTTTAAACTCTTTCTTCTTCTTTATTCTATTCCTGAGATATAATTTGTCGAATGAAAAGTATGTTTATTATATCAAAACAAAAAAATGAAAATAAATCAATGAATGAGAGTTCATATGATTAGAAAAAGAGAAAAATGTTTTAATGAAGAAAATCGCTGTTTTGAGTTATTTTCAAATATTTGTTGAATTTGTTATTAATTAGAAATAAATGAAAAATGACTTTCGATTTATACTTTAATTTGATTTTTAGACAATAAATGATAAATTGAGAAATAATCAGATAATAATGAAATGGCGACAAATAAAAGACATACTCGTAATGATAGCCATCACCCGATTTTTAATTTCATTTTATATTCATTCATAAAATTTGTTTTATATTATATATGGAAATGAGTATAACGTATAGAGAATCAGAGAAAAATCAATTAATTATATTAATTAATGGCTAAAAAGTTTGTAATAATTTTTCATTAAATTTCACTAAAATTTGTTTACAATCTTATCATTAAAAGCAGCGAATTATCATAAAAAAAGACAATTAATTGTTTGTCAATCATTGAAAACAGTCGATCACTTAATTCTATTTATAAAACAAGCGTTCAATCAATCATTAATAGCAATAATAATGATTATTATCATCACATAATGTAATCACTCATTAGTTTTATACTCAATTCTTTTCCAAAATTCTCAGTTCATATCAGAAATTGTTATTCAAATTAATAAACTTTAATTAAAAGGCGAGTATATATATAATATATTTATATATATTATTTATATATATAACATAATATATAACATTAAATACTAAAATTCTTCGTACAAACACTTTGTTTTCGAATAATTAGTGACAAAAAAACACAACAGAATTCTTGTGTTAATTCTGTTGATAAGTGTTGTGTCACTTGCGTTGTACTGTCACTCTGTCTGTGCCGACAAATACCCTTTAAAAAAATATTTTGTCAAAATTGTCATAATCTCAGGAATGGTTTGCTTCGGATATAATCACTGGATGTGAGACACAATCGATTAACTCGTCATGAAGTTAACGATTAGTTAATACGAGACACCAATTCTCAACAAATTGTTTATCCAATCAATTCAATCAAAATTAATATTTATTTGGATTAAAAGATCAGAAAATAAAATAAAATATAAATAAATTAAGAAATATTTGAAATATTCTATAATAATATATAATATAATAATCGATATATCGATGAAATGGCAGTCAATATAACGAATCATTTGAATAAAAAAATTGTTGAGAATAGAAGTTCTCCGTATTATTACAAAAAACAATAATCATTTAAAACTCAATTTGATTTAACAATAATTGAAATTAGAATTTCAATGAAAATAAAACTAATTCACCGAATAATAAACACAATAAAAACTGATTATAAACTTTGATAATAATTACAATAAAACTGTTGTTTTCGAAGCAAACCTTTTCATCTTTTGAACACAAATTGAATAGAAAAGTGAAGAAATTAAATAATAAAAAAAGTTTTTTCGTAGAGAAACTCAATTTTAGTTATGAGTTATGGCATAAAATTAATATAATTAACGGTAAAACTATGCGCTAAAAATCAAATCTTAATATCTCTTTGTTTTAAGAAATCATTTCATTTTACACTTTTTTATTCTTCTCAAACAATATAATCGTTTAAATATTAGTTTAAAAATTTACATAAATTTTGAACTTAAAACCATAGAGTGCTTTATCTTGAGATTCAATCGTTGCTAATAATAAAAACTGTATTTCAGGCATCAGTTCTTTTCCCAGAGTTTATACTTTAGAATAATAGTCACTAAATTTTGAATAGCAAAATGTCTTCGAGTCTTTTTTTAGTCAAAAATTTTATACAAAAAGGCACTAATATTTATATATTAATCTTATATTTTGTTTAAGAAATGCATGCATTCAATCAATAAATTAATTTGATTTTGAGTCAAAGGCCGGATTCGATTCCTTCATTCCAAATATCATTTAATTATATTACTATAAAAATTACTAACAATTAATTATAAACTAAAGGATTGAAAGCACACGAACTACGGTTTCAGTTCAGTTGGATTTATGCAAATAAGAGGTGTTTTTTGTTAACAAGAATTAGATAATTCACCCGAACAACAAATTCGGTTCTTAAAAATGTGGGCCAAAATCTTTGTTACCAAGAATTGCCCTTAACTTAACTTAAGTTAACTCTAATTTGTTTAATTAGATGTAAATCTCTGTACAGTTATGTATAAAAACAATGAGAAAATAGCAGTGAAAACAAAAATAACAGAAAAATTATATAATATATAATAATATAATAATTAATAAATTTTATAAATAATATAATAATGACATCAATAGGAGTAGAGATTAATAGAGAAAATTAAAGGAAAAGTTATTTATAAAAAGAGAGAATAACCAAAAAAAGAAACGTCTGATTAAATACTGCGATAAATAGATAAAAGTATTGAGAAATAAACGATGATTTCAATTATGCATAAAATGATGCATAAAATGAATCGATTCTAAGTTCAATCCAAATGAGTCTCTGATCTGTTATCTGCGACATTTTCTTCCGTTTGTTTTTCATTTAACAACAGTTTTCAATGAAAATACGTACAGATTATGACTTTCATCAATGGGTTAACCCCTGTCTTAATCCTTTGCGCTTATAAATTGTGAAGTAAATAAAATTGAGACACAATTATCGAAATAACAGATCATATGTTTTAAATGTCAATTGAAAAAAGTTCTTTATGGAGGGGCGGGAACTCTATGTGAGGCGATGCTCTTCGGAATTTGGAGAGGGCTTCCATGTGAAGCATATTTAACTCTCGCAGAAGCGGTAATTTATTGATGAGAGCGTCGAAAACAGTGACATCTCCTTTGAATGGCTTCATATGAGTTCGACTCAATTCGAATCGAAGCGCTTTTACTATCGCCTGATTCAGACGTTGAATGTCGACAATGCCTTTCAAGCCGTGACGGTCTGCACAGTTCAATACAAAGCATATAATTAGTAACTTTTTTTTAATTACAAATTAATAGGATTAACAGACCCGGAGATATTAAGGCATAGGCAGAGAAAAGCGCCAGTTCTGATTCCGTCAGTTTCATATCGGCAATACTTTCGGCCAAATCAAACGATTGGTTCACTAGTTTTGATTCAGTTATGTCTGCTTTTGGGACAAAACAATCAAATTAGAGATAAAATTTATAAACAAATAAATGTGTTGTCATGCGATTGATGTCAAACCTTGTGTGAGGAATGCATCCCTTGGCATAAGTCCGTCGCCAAACAATACTTGTTTTGTGGTTACGTCAAAATATCTACTCATCCGAAGACAACATAATTCAAAACTACCTGTAATTTCATAAACCAATAAAAAAAACATTAGAAAACTAGAAATGTTTTATTGTTTTTGAGGGCTGACCAGCTTTGAGGAGAACTATTTGGTCGTCTTGAGATAATTTCATGAATCCGGGAACCATTTTGGCGAACTCTATGATTTGCTGAATGACATTTGTTAGTCTTGTGGCGCATTCGAGCCATAAGTCTTCGTGAGACTGATTTCCAAAAAATAGTAATAAAAATATTTTTAGTAAAGATTTCTGATTGCAATCAATGAAAAAAATTATGTAAATTATGACCAAATTTGTGAAACTCACGAGATTTTTGAAATAAATGATACGATTTGTGTCCTGTGGTTTCCTCATCATATCTACTATCTGTTCAGTTGTACACAAACAGGTTCTGGCGTGAGCTTCAGATACAGTCTTCGCCAATAATTCTATTTTGGAATTCAATTTAAAATTAAAATAATTTTTTTATCGAATGAATCGTCGAAAATGTGTTTAAAAGGGTTTGAAATTTATTAGATAAAAGAATAGGAAATTCTAGGAAAAGAAATCCGACAGAAATTGATTATCTCATCAGAAGAGGTGATGATATGCAACGAAAAAAAAGGATTTCAGTAAAAAATGTGTTAAAAATGCGAACCTAAATGTGAATTATTAATGATAGTATTGGGCGACACAGTTGTCGACAGTAAACCGTTTGTGTCCGGTATAGCGTCGATGGGCTGTCTCTGATCGAAGGTAGTGCTATCAACAAAGTCGGTGGTGGCTGAGGACAGGTCGAAAGTGGCCATTCCTTGCGGTGTATATGTATAAACAGAGGGCGTATACTTTTCTGTATATACATTGAGGTCACCGTTTGTGTTGTACGGTGTGTACCTAAATTTAAAACAACCCGGATATAAGACATACATAAAGACACACTTATGCTGTGCAAAGTTATGTTCTTTTCTAAGCCTGAGATTTGTTTTGCCTCTAAAGTTAATCTTAAGCTTTAAATAAAAGCCAAATGTTTTGATTCCCAATATTTTAACAAATGATTGGAAAACAAAACAGCGATCAAAAGGACAATAAAAATAACTATTAATTCCGTTGTCTTCACTAATAGGAAGGATAGGATCCGATTTAAATATTTAATCGCAATATTATCTGCGATGTACTGACGTTGTCCTGAATTATATTTATAAACCAATCATCGAATTAATAGTTTTTAAATTCAATATTTGCCGATATTTGCGGAAATCCTCAGACAATCATTGATTTATAGGAATATATACTCTATTTCTCTCATTTGAACTAATTTTTATCACTTTTTCACTCTTCAAACAAAATAATTATCAAATGACTAAAACAGGGATTAATTCTGATATTAGTCTTGAATTTTAATCTGTAATGAAAACATAACTGACCCGTTAGTGATGGCGTTGTAGGGCACGAGTTGGCTCGAGGAGGACGGCTGTTGTGGCTGTTGTTCCAAAACAGAGCTATCGGGAGATGTTTCCGAAGATGTTTGTGAAGGATAATTGGATGCAACGGTGGTGGGGGTGGGCGGTTGACCCCCGTTCGTCGTTTGTCCGGATGGACGGACTAGTTGTGCCCTATGGAACCGGACCTCGTCTTCCACTTTTTCTCTTTGCTTTTTAGACATTCGTCCGAATTTCACGGCTTTTCATTGAAAATTTATTTAATTAATTTAATTATAGATAAAAATCTTTTAAAATGCATTCAATTCGAGACAAAAGAATAGTTTTTTTTTTGTTAAGAAACTTAAAAACAAATGGTTTAACAATATATGAGAACATACCGTCTCTCGACATCCCTAATGCCAGACATTTTTGTAATCTGCAATATTGACATCTATTCCTATTAACTCTGTCAACGACACAGTTCTTCTGTCGCGGGCACTGGTAGTTAACGACACTTGACTGACTCCTCCTGAAAAAGCCCTACAAAACATTGCAATAAATTATTTTATCGATTAATGAATTAAAGAGTCAAATATTGGACTAATTAATATCGATCGGATCCATACCTTACAGCCCTCGCATGTAATAACTCCGTAATGAACTCCGGATGACTTATCGCCGCATACTTTGCACGGAATAATTTCTATTTGTGCTGTAATTAGAGACAAATGCAAATGTCATTTAGCTTTCAATTGAAACAAACATTTTTAAGGAAAAAAACAATAATTTGTCGAAAATTTTCTTCCGATAAAATATAAAACACATAAAACGAGGAAATAATCATATTTTCAAACTATAGAACAGTTAAACAGTTAATAAAAAACAATATAAACCTTTGATGGGACCAAAACTATTGGAATACTGAGTGATTCGAGGGTCGAACTCATTGATTAAACTCAAGACATCCATAACAAACATTGAGACAACGATTAATGTATTCAATTGGTTGAACGAAATAAATAGTTTTTGACAACTTTCTCACTCAAGAATTGAGAGTCGATTGAAACTCATTCACTGTTTCATTGATGTATTTCAATGAACTGACTCTACACTCATTTATAAGGCATTAGAATCCGAGTTCGAGTAAAGCAAAAGATCCTTATTTTGTGTCTAAACTTTTAACCTAAAGCTATACTTAAATTTAAAACAAACAAATCCAAGAATTTAGACAAATGTGTGAAAAATCATTGGTCCAACAGTACAACTGTGAGCCGGTCCGGGAGTGGGAACTAATCATATTAAAACTTAACACTTAACTATCAAATATCAAATAAAAATCTTATTTTCCAAACGAATAGCACTTTAATATAATTATCGATTTGTGAATACGTTATGATTCTATGAATTATATATTAAACTAATACTCAGTTTATTCCCGATATAATACCAGAAATACTTTTCTTAGACTCAAAGTCACCAAAAGAGGATTTTTCAGTTTTAACACCGAAGACAATACAATAAAATAACATTTTTAGTATAAGAAATAATCCCCAAAAATAGACGTAAAACCAAAGAATAATTAAATCTCAACTCTAAAGAAATGCAGATTAAAACTGAATCAACACTAAAATGATTGGATGCAAAAAATAGTAATTTTCAGATTAAGTGTTAAAATATTTCTAAATTAACGCAAATTTGACGTATTTTGCAGAGGATTTATCTAAAGGGAATTCACTGCAATTCAGTTATTATTCTTTCGAAAACAAAATCATTTTTTTTCGACACTAGAATTGAAAAAATTATTTTAATGAAATTAATACCAAAATTCATAAATAGAGGAAATTTCTATTATTTAGAGTTTTCAATATCAACACTAATATCAAACCGACACTAATAGACACAAAACAAAATTAAAAGAAACAGCTTTTCAATTGATAGCCTTCTCCCCCTCCTCCCTCCCTCTCCAAGGACGTTCAATATACTCTGACAACATCCAGGTAACGAAAACATCAATAGTATAGTATAGCAGAGAGATAACACACATTCACATATATTCACCATACATTCACCCTGGTAGTCTAAAATAGATCTGGGATTTGAGCCAAAAGAGTCACTTCGATGGTAAGACATAACCGAAACTCGATTTAAAAACTAGAAAATTCGATTATTTTAAAATATTAGTTTTTGCATGGTCATTCTCACACACAATTTTAAATCGATAAAACTTATTCATTTTTAATATTATAAACGAGGCTCAGGGCAATTCTATAATCACTTCATTTTTTTATGTGATAAAAATAGGACAGAATGGGGTCAAAAATCATTTCCAAATTATTAGAGAAGAGATCTTAACTAATCATATGAGAGGGGTTTCCACACAAATCAAATGAGTAGATATTGTCAATCAAAACACCCGAACCATCTTTAGAGTGATCTTTAGAGTGACCCTTACCTTCCATTTCCTACAATTAGCTACCCTTCCATTCTTTGTTAAAATGCAAATCTTGCTTCTTCATATATTAACCTTGGTCTATTATATTAATATTAATATCACCTTTTCCATAGATTCTTTACTTTGCCTTTACTTAAATTTATAGAATCTAAGTTGCATGCTTGTTTTCAGAAAATGTATTTGCTAGTTAAAGATTACATAATATAATTTATAGTTTCATCCTGTTGTCGATAAAACCTAGTAATAGGAATGTGGTAAAAGACGGAACTATATACTACTTTTTAGTGGTGACGACGAGAACCGGTTTTTATGCGTTTTTTCGCATTAATATTTCGATTCGTTTTCTGAGCCTTAGTTTTAAATCTCAAAAAAATCGGAAAAATAACAGTTTTTCCGATTATTCGGTCATTTTATTAAGTTTTGAAGGAATTCTATAACACAATAATTGCAGTTTCCTTTCCTTTCCTTTCCCTTGCCTTGATCATTTTATTGCACTAAAGAAGTATAAATTCTTAAACATTGCATCAATTATTCATAATTTGTTCAATTTTTCAAAGAATACTTCCGATGGTCTAAACATTAGGTTTTTGGGATATTTTGTGAAATATTTCTACATTTAGTCATAAAACGGGAAATAAAATAATAACTTCGAGACAACAAAATTTAAAGAAATATTTAATTTAAGATCTCCTTTAAGAGTAATGTCGGGAAGTTTTTGAAAATGGGTTTAACTTTTAGGAACTCTGCAAATGACTCAAACCATTGACTCGAATGAGAAGTGAATTAAAAACGAATGAAAATTGAATGCAATTCTTATTTATTTCTAAAAGAATTAATAAAATGTCAATCAATTAATTGGAGTCTTTTCAGAAACACTAAACTCGAGATAAGTTACGAAAAGTAATGAATAAAAGTTTGTCTAAAACGAGTGCGAGGGCTTTGCCAGGGGAATGTCGGGGGAAAGCCAGGTCTAACTCGATCCCAGATATAAGAATAAGAATAAGTTTTCTCGACAATCATCAGGAGTTTGAGAAAAGTGCACAATTGTTGGCTGTTATTATTGCTATTGTGGGAAATGGAGCACTACTACAGTACATATTCAGTACATATTTTGTTCGCTCAGCTCATGATCGGTGAAAAGTCGCCAACAAAGTAGGGTTAAGCTTACAATAAAGGACTGAAGCGATTCGCTGGCATTCATACGACACATAAATGTATAAATTGTATGAATCGGTGTTTTTGAGTGTTTGAGTGTTGGCTGCGAACATCTGCGCATTTCTATTCTCACAAACTGTGAGCGCAGACATACAGAGTCGATGAGGAGTAGGTCACCGAACTCTGGGTCACAGCTATCAAAACTTCCTGTTTTGAGACTTTTTAACCAATACTTATTCGATATTCAAAAATAGTGGACGATATTAGATATTACACACAATTAGACAATCATTTTATAAATAATATTAATATTTATTAAAATCACAACTCTTTGACTCAACCATCGAAAGGTTGTGACAATTCTGAGTCAAAAAATTAAATTCTTTTTGCATTAAAAAACAAAACCAACAAAAAAATTACATCAAAAACATAAAAACCAAAATAAAAATATTTCCGAAACAAGGTTTACGGCTAAAACTATAATCACTATTAGCAAGCTCAGTTCTAGTAAATTGAGATATGACTGCAGGACAACTACGACAGTTAAAAATGTCATAAGTGTGGGCGGATGGAAGACCAGACTATACACCATATTATGCCATAAATGTAGTGAAAAAGACAACAAAATTACTTTCAATTAATAAAAAGAATTTAAAATTGAAAAAAGTGTTGACTCTTTTGACTTTTTTAGGGAAACACTACTCCTGTCATAAATGAGTCCATCAATTATACACTCATTAGAAATAAAAGAAAATCACAAAATATTTGATTCATTGAAATGAATTCTCAAGAATTTTAATGATTATAACGAATGAATCACTTTTGAGGTTTTTAGCCAAAGAAGGAAAGAGGGAATACCATAATACCATAGTTTCAATGCAATGACTTACCCTTAATAGATCCCGAAGAAGTCTGTGGCTGTGCGACTTCCACTTTGGTATAATTAGTACTCCACGACATTTAACACAATTGACACCAATTTTGCACTTTTTTAAGGATTATATAAATAAATGATATTTTCGTTGAAAACACAAAACAATAACAAAATTCGGATTAAATTAACGATAAATAATTTGTCCTCAGATTTGGGCTCTTCTGAGGAATGGTTTGACGTTTGGTTTAGAATCAATAGTAATGAATGTAATGACACTAATTTTGGTCATTTGTTTGAACACTTGTTGTGATTTTTTGTGAATTTTCAGAACAATCACTCGATTTATGTCTTCGCGAATAATGGCTGACAGAAGGAGAGGTCACTTAACGGTAAATCCGTGACCTTAGGATGAAGTGATCAAATTTGTTGCTATATTTTCATTGACGGCAGTGTTAGAAGTGATTGAACCGATGGTAATATCATTGATGGTAAGGACGACAACTATGCCAACCACTCAACCAATTGGCGATGAATGGCATCCAAATGATAGTCGAGTGAAAGCCTTGTCCGATACCACCAATGCTTAAGATAATGATTTGTCCCCTCTTTTTGGTGATGAAATACAACATTAAGTTATATAAAGACAAACAAATGGTTCACTCAATTGTATAAATACTCGAATTTATGAATTTTTAAGACATTAAGTGATATCACATGAAATCATTGTATACTAAGTTTAGATGTTTTGAATCAAATAATGATAAAATCATAATATTTGTTGACATTTGTTTCACTGCCCGTTAGCCTATTTGTCCGCACTTGTGGTCAACACATGTCTGTCCCATTGATGTCACAATCATTTGAGTGACCGCTGGTGAGTGAGGACACAGAATTAGATGGACTCTCAGTTACACAATGGAAGGGTTTTTACAATCAGATGTATGTTTTGGTAGTAAACAGAGAGCAGTCACTCGACTCCACTCTAATCAACACTAATATAACTGTAAAACTGTATAACTGTATGTCTGGTCCGATGCAATAACACCTGCTTTGAACGGCAACTAAATTACTTTACTCTGTATACCAGTGCTGTGTTTCCGTATAGCGAGTCGACTGTCAGAGCACTCAACGCCACCTCTCCATACGTTTGCTTTGGAGCTGTGCTTCACTTCCTTATAGACCAGTCCATTGCTCGCACGGGTTGTGTCTGTCGGAGCGATTCCATGGAATAGTCAATGGAATTCTGAAGATATAAACGATAATTGTTTGACTGAATTTCGCATCAAATCATTTATAACACATTCAAGCGTTCAGTTTATTCCAAAGGCATTACTTGTCGTCAGTAATGAAGAAATTGATTTTAATTATTATTTTATTCCAATTAGACTTCAATTGATTAGAAGAAATCGAATTTATATTTACTTTAAAACTTTTTGATTGCGAAACAGAAATCACTTTATAATAGGGTTTCCCAACAATCAGTCAATGAATTTATATGAAATGATTGCATAAAACACATTGACTTTAATCGAAAAATAGATTTCGAGTATTGAACTATTGATTGGAAGGTATGGTTAGGAAACAACATTACGAGTATCTAATGAGAGATCACTGAATATGAATTGTCTATAATTAATGCTCGCCTTTTGTTGACTTATCACAACTAATCATTAAATAAGAAATAATTTTTATCATATCTTAAGAATTGAAATCATAATAACAATAATAATATAAAACTTGAAAAATACAAACAAATTATTACAAAAATTATATTTAATTTTAAAGAAAATTTATGACAAATAATCAATTGTAAGACATCATTACCACAAAGACTAAGATTATTTGTTGAGACCAGTTTCCCAATTGCTTGTGTTGTTTGCAATAATCAAGGTCCAAAATAAAAACTATGCAAATCATTTTTGGTTGTAATTAAACTCTGCTGTTATTATACCCCCAACACATCCATTTGAAACATTTCGAAGGACTTATTCTTTCCCTTAATTACTAATTTTATTATAAATTTGAGAGAGAGAGAGAGGGGAGGGAGGGAGGGAGAGAGGGAGAGGGAGAGGGAGGGAGAGAGAGAGAGAGAGAGAGAGAGAGAAATGTTTTTATCGGAAATTATTTTTCTCATTGAAATTAATTCCATAAGACTTTTATTTATAGTTTTTATGTATATTTTATTTGAGAGCAAATTATATATTATTTTTATTTTCATATATTAATAGTTGAATGAAATAAAGTACAGAACTTTAAGAACTTATTTGTTGTAAATATTTATGTTTAAAATTTAATGTTTTTCAAATTGAATGCATTTAATAAATTAGAGATTGTTTTTGTCTAAAATACATTCAAATTAATTGATATTTTGATAAAAATATCGGTTCTTTCGGTTGAATAATAATAATTGGATTCGGGATGTAATGGAAAAATAAATTTAGAAGTGAATAATAAGTAGTTGGGATGTAATACTGGTATTGTGTTTGACTGTTCGACTGGTGGTATGTTATTCAAGACAAGGACGACCAATGATAGCAATGATAGCAATGGTATGGAACCTGATTGAAGAGTCTCAGGTATGACTTAGTGACCTGCAATCCTAACCACTATTACTCTATTGCTTTTGAGTTTATTGCCGACAATCACAAGAGTTGCCGAACCACTATAACCACTATAACGAGTGGCGCTTAGAAGAGAAGAACTTGTTTTGCCGTTAGTTAATAGTGTCTCAGAACAGGTAATAAGAAGATGAGAGACTGGTACGATTTGGTACAAAAGTTCACATATGAATGGCGAGAAAAGTTCACAACAAGGATCATAGCCATTGCTATGCCATACCAGCGCTCAACACAAACGCCAATTACGTGAAAAATACTATCAAAGCTTCACTATCACACTCTCGGCTCAGTTCAAACCCATTGCAAATAGTCGACGCGTCCGCACCCGGAATGCGGTAGTGCTAGAGTTCTCTTCACTGACGGGGATTTCTCTCAATAGTATAGTCCCCTAATCATTCTGTTTGAAAAATCCCTGATTGCGCTGAACACCACATTTCTAGACATTCATATGCACTCATTTCGACAAAAATCCATATTTTATTCAAAGAGTTGTTATTATAAAACAAAATAAAAGCCAATAGAAAGCAGTGAATGACAGCAAAAACACAAGTTTTCCACTTTATTTGTATCTAATATTAAATAAATCAAATAAATTATTTCATTGTTATTGAACTTTATTTGGACAGACATCAAACGTCTACCCATTTGTAAGACGTGCTCTATTTAATAGCCCAGAATCTATTCTAACATATTATCAATTTGTCTCAACTCTCATCTTATTTTGCTTTTTAAACAAAACGATAAAACTTTTAGTTTTTATAATATCAAAACAGATTTAAAGTTTATCCAAATTAAAAAATCCAAAGTCAAAGAGTGGTTGAGTGGGAGTAAAGACTCATAAAATAATCGAAAATTTTATTATTTTTGACTAATTTTATTGCAATCGTTAGCGATTGACACAAGAATATGGATTTCAAGAATAAAATAAATCAATTTTTAAGAGTTAAACACATTTTCAAAGGATTTAATCATAGAATTATTGAATGAATGAATAGAATAATTGATTTTTCGGATCACAATTACATAATTGATTTGAACTTTGCATTTGTTTAAGGCTTTCTTCACATCAGTTAACGTTTAACGTCAGCTTTAATTTTTTTTAGAAAATTTTTTTCAGGTTTTCTCTCAGATTATTCGTTAAATATTTCAATCAGTTTTGAAATCTTCAAAAACTTCTTTGAAATACATTTTGTCTTTAATTTAAAGTCCATTAGATTTTATGTAAGACTTATTTAAAGTCAAATTTATTCTCATTTATCGCACTTTCAGACCAGTTATGAGAGTCACAAATCTGAGCGGACATCAGATAATATGGTATTATATAATTGGAACTACTCTTCAATCAATGGTTTAATGAAATGGCGTGAATCCAATCCATTGGCGTCAGAAGGTCTCAATATTTGTGCAATTGTCGAGGCCTCGACTTGTGCTCAAGTTTAAGGTATTGAAAGAAAAATTTCAAAACTATTAATATTAAAATATAATTCTTAAAGCTTTTGGTTGGATCTGAACTATCGACAACATGTGGATTGCAAATCACCTTGATCACTACAGATCTATTAAGCGATAATTACGACTCGAAGCGTTACTTAAAGGAAAAATTAGAAATGAAATGGAAAACGAATTCCATTGAAACTTGTAATAGGTTATGAACCGAGTGACCTAGCTACAGAATCTTGATCATCAAGCCTCTTCAGCCCTGTGTAACCCTCTATAACCCTGTATAACCCTTTATAACCCTTTATATTTGTTACATTTATCTGTTGTTTACATTTATTTGCAAATAAATGATAATTCTTATGGCAAAAGCGGTTCAGTTTTTGCTCAGTAACTAAAACTAACGAATATTTTCAAATGAATTCAACGGAAAACAAATAAATCTGTCGAAAGAGTACTTTGGAAATGGGCTGAAAGTCTGACTGCTCTCTGAAAGCGTCGATTTTTTAGTTGAATTATATAAAAATTATCAGAATTTGATGTGAAAGTTGTTTACTCGAATAGGTTTGCATCAGAGGAAAGCTTATGACAAGCGTTTGATAATACAGTATTGAACTATATTTTATGATAAGATAACCACAATTTTGAACCCTCTGTACATAACTTTCTCTCCATATTATGATTTGGATTGTATTCAGTAATTGTTATTTCAATTTTAATCATTTCTAAACTAAAGTAAATTTAAGGGACAATGAACTCAATCATGAGATTCAAGACTCCATTTGTTAAACACCAAAATTGAATAATCATTCAATAATTTTTTTGTACAAATAATAAACTATTATATTATTCACTCATTGTTTGAATGTTTTATGAATTGTTTGCAAAATTTACAGCATTTTTAGGTCTATAGAACAGTACAAATGAGATATTCCTCAATATATTTATTGTAGGATTTTCTGCGCCCAAAGTGTTCGCCTAAAACTTACTAATAATATAAATGAAGTGCACAATAACGGGTTGGTACAAGATAAAGAACATTTTGCTCTAGGCCATTTTTAACATGCGTCCTTCAACAACCTAAGTTTAAGTCCTTGCACATTTGATATGCATGTGATAGTGAAGCCATAAAAACCTTTTTTTTTACAAATTTTAACAGCTTTTACGACCCGGATAGTATTTGGACAAATAACTTGATAGTCAATTAGCCCCCAATCGGTGAAAGACAACATTTTTTAAGCATTACTTTTGTATATCATTAATGTTTTGCTGATAAATGTTTGTCTAAATAACTGTTTTCTATAAATGATTGGCTGATATTTAGACTAAACGACAGAAAATACTGATTTATAAACTCTTGATTTAAAACACAAATAGTGACACAAATTAATAAATAATCAGTCATTGAATGAGTTGTGTTTAGTTCTGAGCAATTTTTGTCTTCATTTTTTCTCTTCATTTTTATCACCAGAAAAGCATTGATTATATAATGTATTGGAAAATATTTAGAGTGAAACCGAAAGTTTGTTTATTACTCTATATTTGATTTTGTATTTTAAACGACAAAATAGAGAGAATCGGTGAAAGAGAGACCATATGTGTATGTTTTGCGAGTTATTTACAAATTAGAATCTTATATCCAATGTATGGATGATAAGAAAAGAGCCATATTTTAGTCAATGGTTTATAAGAAAGTCATATAATGAAACTGATTTGGAAAGCAATACAATTATTAATCGCTTTCTCAAATCAAAAGGGAACAGTTTTGTTGGTTTTATTAGTTATGTAACTGAGGAGTTGTCCATATAAGTGATACACACCTACAACACTGAGAAATACTACAAAACACGTTCTAATATGAGGTCACTTAAGTCACTTCACTTTCATCTAAAACAAACTCTTTATTCAAAAGACATATAATTCTTATATACATTTCTTTAACGAATATTATGTATAAACTGTTTGGCGAAAGAAGAAAATTATAACATTTTTATTACTTTTTCTCCAAATCTGATTCGTATTCGTAATTTTGGGTATAAATTATTAATTTATTTCTGAAGCAAAGGGTGTTTTCCTATTCCTGAATCATAAAAATTAGTATATATTCTAGACATTCAATTAAATAAATGTATTAAATGTATTCAACAAAATTTGTTTTAAAAATATACTTCACTTCAGACCCAAAATTCTGGTTTTTTTAGTATTCAATTAAATAAAAAACTGTTCCAAACTTTTTATTCGGTTTTTTATTGAATTTTGTTTCTCATTGATATGTCTTTAAATAAACAGTGACTCCAATGAAATAATTGTGAGATTCAGTTGTGTTGTTGTGATGAGGAATATATGAGCAAATCTATCAACGATTAAATGACTTGAGTTGTTGTGAACGTCAAATAAACCCAAATACACTTCAGGATAAATAAATACATTTATTTATAACTCTATCCATAATATTAAAGTCAGAATTCTCTCTAGTCTTCCCTCTCGTCGTTATTTTAAAATTCATTTATTGTTTTATTATTTTTATATAAAATCCGCAATTTTTGAACTGAAAAAATAGTTAAGAGACAAAAATAAATTTTAATTCACATTTCAAATGTAATTTCAGCTATAAATGTAAGTTTCCATCCAAAGATTGTCACTGAAATGACCCTGGAAATAGTGAGTGGAGCAGAACACAAATTATTGCTTATTGTTCAATACCTTCATTATTATAGGTTTGATAATAAGCAGAAAAAATTTTGGGACTTTTTCTCAAAATTTGATGTTAATTATCAACAGCTATTGATTTGGTGGACAAAGAAAAACAAATAAAAATACAAAAAAATGACTTAAAATTAACTGAAAAACTCTCATATTTAGAGTTAGTGTTGGAGTTAGTCATCGATTGTTTCGATATATTTTGCGATAAGTTTTCTATCACTTCCTTTCACTTAATTCTAATTAATTATATTATCAAACAAAAAGAGTTTTATCTTAAGAACAACCCTTTTATTCGATTACTGTTTTTTATTTATGTTGTTTTCGACGATAAGAAGGATATACCGGTTATTCAGTTTCGAAATATGCAGTGAATCCAACAGTAAATGAAGACTAAGTGAATGAGAATAGTTTGGATCATATTTTCTTAAACCATATGCTATTTAGTGAATCGATGAATAGAGAGTTGTTGTGCCCAATGCTGTGCCTAGTGTTTTGCCTAGGTTATCTGATACAATATAATAAGTAAATTTCTGACTCAACTCATACATTCAATAAGGATCTGTAAATAGTTAGGAAAGCGTCAGTAATGTTGAGCTCTTGCTATTCAATAATGGATGGATCAGATGAGAACAGTTAGTGGCCGACCACTGCATTACTGGCTCTGCACTAACTTGGAGTCAGTGACCCTTTCTCTCAACAAATCAATATTTTTTTATTCTGAATCTAATAAAACTTTTTTTTTGATTGCATTAAATACTTTGAAATTAATGTATTTATTCATTCATTTAAGAGGAAAACTTCATTTCAGAAGTCAATTGAAATTTTATATTAATTTTGTCTCAAATCAAAACTTTGAACGCAATTAAATTCAGTAATATTTGCATTAAATTTACAATAAATAATATTTCAATTGGATTAAAGTCAAACATAGATAGACTTTAATTGCATTGAGGATATCAAACATTTAATGATATAATGAATAGAAAGTAAGTTATTGCATCTTGCATCGTCTAATAACAAGTTAATTGCAAGAATCAGACAATAACTTTGAAGTAGAAGCCAAGGACTCAATCCAAGATCGGTTTCCATAGGATTTCATGTTTGAAATGGAGGCGGAAGTGGTTCTTACAATAATAGCTAAATGTCTGCAAATATATTATCTCTGTTTAGATATATATATATAAATAAATATGTCTTTCAAAACATTTATTTAAGAAATTCAGTTCCGACTTTACAAACGAATTGACAATTTCTGCCATTAATTTGAATTTTATTTATGTTTGCAAACAATTCATCGCTAAAAACGTTTTTCTCAATTAGAGAGACATTAAAATCGTGACATTTTATCTTAAATTCTTTATAATTTTCGTACGAATATCTGATTTTCTTTTAAGTTAACCAAAAAATTTATGAAAAACTTCTGTTAGAAATTAGATTAATATATATTTGGTTTTAATTGAATTCACTAATTAATACCATTTAATACAACTTCTATTCGAATTACGAAATATGAAAATCTAGACTTTATTGTATTGCAAACAATAATTTATTTGTTTTTTGATTTCCTTCTAAATCTCAGGCAATGACTGAAATATAATCCGAAACATTTATTGGATCGCTTTTAATTAGAAATTGCTTTGAAATGATTTTACAAATTCCCACAAAAAACTCATTTATTTTTTTGATACGAAAGAATCCAAAACTTTATGTTATATTAAATATGTTATTAATAATAATATAAAATAATTTATTACATTAAATACTTTTTTATATTTGAAATGAAAAACATATAATATTTTGTTGCTTAAAGTTATTGGATTTCGTTGCAAACAAAAGATAGACTTCAATCGTAAATAAAATTCAATGAATGGTTTAATATATTTGACACTTTTCTAAATAAATGAAATGTAATTAAAACTAATTCCAATTTCAAGTCTTTTTATAATTGCATTTCAATTATTTGATTCAATCAAGTCTAGAGATTTAATGATCAAGGTGGTCTCTATTCAAAATAGTTATTTCCTTGGATTATTCAAATTATTCTTAAAATACATATTAATAATTGTGTGGCAATAAAGACATGACCTTTAGAGCTAATCTTAAAAAAAAGGTTTTGCAAAGAATGCAAGGTGATCCTATGAAAATTAAAACTGACCCTCTCATACAATCTTGTCGGCCATCAATAGTGAGAAAAGTATTTGAAAACTACAAACACTTGAAAAGACTTCTGATTTTAAAGAAATTTCATGTCATTGAAAGTTCAATTAAATCAAAATTTATTCGTTCACTGAATTCAATACTCTTTTGATTATATGTTTTGATTTAATGAAGTCTTTATTTTGTCACCTTTTGCACAGTTTTGCACAGTTTTGCAAACTTTCCACACTTTCCACACTTAACTGAATGAAGTGAAATGAAATCTTTGAAAAAACTGACATTTTCTTGACTTAAGTATATGTTTAACATAAAATTTCGCTCTTTTTTTGATCCACTCTTTTATTGTAACAAAATGTGAGATAAAGCGAAAAGTTTTAATTATTTTAATTAATAAAAACTTTAATTTTAATTAGTATTTATTTTTCATATGAATAGTTTTTACAATATTAGTCATTAACTTAAATTAAATAAACTTAAAACTGAACTTCAAAAGTTTATCCGAAAACTTAATTAAAAGAATTGATTGCTAGTTCATTTCTTTAGAAATAATTAGTAAATGTTTGTTACCACTCTTTACTTCTCAATGAATTTCCAATCAATCGCTTTATCTAAAAAATCCACTCTTTCGTCTCTCCCTCCCTCTCCCTCTCCCCTTCCTCCCTCTCTCCCTCTCATTCTTTATTTCTTATTTCTTCAAATCTGAATCAAATCTGTGGAGAGTCTTATTTCGACAAAAATTATTTCAAATAAAATAAAAATCTTTAAAATTCCCAAAAGTTTAAAATTATTCAACTTTTATGAGTCGTTGCATAAGTTTTATAAGAAATTTAAAATATTTATAATTTATTCCTACATTTCATAATATTAAACCTTTTTTTTGCAAAAAATAAATAAATAAATGTCTAAAATTTGTTTAATAGATATAAATTATATAATTTCTCAATTTTTTTATTCATTTCCTTAAGATTTATTAAATAATTTTCAAATATCCCTACAAGTTATAACTTATAACTTGTAACTATCAGTACTAATTTCAATTAGTTTTTAAGCAAGGAAAAATTTTTTATTCCAAATTTTAACTCAATAAAAGAAACAATTAAGAAGAATACATTCCATTAACATTTTTGTTACTTTTTTATACAAATGTAGTGATTATGAGGTGAAGTTTGAAGAAAATAAGGACCGAATTTTTTAGGGGAAAAAATTGCTCGTGGCTATAATAGAATAAAATCCATTCGTGTTGAAATAATATGGACTTTTCTCATGGCTTTGCATTTAAAGTGTTTGAATTTTATAAATATGTTTTAATACCTTAAAATTGTAAGAATTTAATGGAGTTTTATAATTCTTATGTAAATACACTCATCCCTTACATATAAAATATGGTCTGAAAAACAGGTTTTACCGGAAAACTTAAAATAATAAAAGATTTGAAGGCTTTTTGTTTAAGGATTTGAAATGAGATAAAAAATATTAATCGATTGAAAAGAATTATTATTTTCCGATTAAATGTAATACTCTATGAAATCAAGTGTTGAACCTATCATTGAATCGATTAGAAGAAGAATAACATTTTTAGATGGCTTTCAGTCTAATTGGATGAACGGAAGTCACCATAAAATTAAAATTTATTCTTTATAACTATTCGTTGCTTTAAACACATTTTAAAATATTACTTATAATAGTTATCTTTAATGGAAATAATGATTGTCTCTATTAAAAGGCTAACAGATTACCGGATTTCCTCGAAAACAAATATTTTAAGTAATTTTTTTGTCGATACAAAAAGTTTGAGTGAAAAACATTGCATTTACTCTTTTAGCTGAGTTTTGTGAGCATTGGATTGTAATTTAAAGTGAAAAATGAAGTCATTTGTATCATAAGTTAACTTTTAATTACATGACTAATACTAATATAACTAAATGTAAGGACCAATGAATTTATTAAATGTTTTCTTATTTTTCGATCGTTTTCTCTTCGAAATTCAATTGAAGGACAAAAACATTGACTTAAAGTTAATGAGATTTTATTTGATATGAGTTGAAGTGCGATAATCTTTTGGTCAACCATTGCAATTAAATAACCATGCACAAATTATAAAAAACTCCTACAATCTAGTTATTATGCATAGTATAGGGGATAATGAGCTACATTCTAACTTGGAGCATTTTCTGAGAATTGGATCGATTTACTTAAATTATGTTAAATGGCGTATTGAACCTTGAACATCCTTGTATTCATTATAATTTACTCTTTTTTCTTATTCGATAAAACTGGTATCCATTTTAAGACTAATTTCAGATTCATATCACATATGATTTTATGCAAAAAAATTATTATAAAATACAGATTCTAATCATTGAATAGCATTGAATTGACTTACATTTTATCTCCACATAAAAAACATTATAAATTACTTTACTTTTACCAAATATCACTCCATTTTATTAAATGAGCGTTCATTAGGAGAGAGGGATGGAGAGAGAGAGAGAGAGAGAGAGAGAGAGAGAGAGAGAGAGAGAGAGAGAGAGAGAGAGAGAGATCAGATTTTTTTCTTTTTAAGGATTAAAAGTTTAATAAAAAGTGAATGAATCGATTTATATATTTCTAAAGTCATATATTACTTTAGAAATGAAATAATAAAATTATAACACAAACAGAAACTAATGAAAAGTGAAAATCAAATTGAATTCTAAAACAAATAAATCAAATTAAATAAAGTTTTCAATTTTACAGTAATTTATACGAATTGAATAGCATTGGGATTATGAGGGACTGCCCAACCTTTGAGACAAAGGTTTGCTAACTTTAAGGTTATTGATTACTACTTTCTTTTTTAAATAATTCAGAAAATATTGAATCATTTGAGTAATGATTTGTTCGACGAAATTATATTTTAAATTTAGATTTTAATTAAAAAAATTTCATTTAATTAAATTTTAATAATCTGAGAGTTTTCTTATTTATGTGAAAATTCCCCACAAATTGTGTTTTGGAAATAATACTATTTTAATAAATTGCAGGAATTGTTGAGTAGAGCCACAGGTTTTGCTCACAACTAATAATTATAATTTCAGAAAAAAATTCAAGGCTTTTGTAACGGAGAGCAAACCATCTGTAACTGAGTTTTAAATTATAGAAGCACTGATTAGAGCGGTATGTCCTTCACAAGGCCGTCCACTACACGCTTTACCTCACCCTTAAATTTGAATATTACTTAACATTCGCGCAAATTATAATTCAAAAAAGTTTGAAAACATTTTATTTTTCGCAGAAATTTATTCATTTGTTTGAAATGCGGTTCAAAACTGTCGCCAAACATTAGAAACTCCATCGAAATGACATTGAATTCATGGATTGTCTGTAAGTTTTACAAGTGGACAAAGTTTGCAAGTTTGCAAGGTAACCTAAACTTGAATGCTTCTCAATTATTGCTAGTATAATTACTTTTGGCATTTATTCAATTGAATTCCATGATTAATATATCGGTAATTTTGGCAAATTATCATTAAATACCCCAAAAATAATTTAAATGTTTGTTTTGAATAAACATTTAAATTATGTCTAACTTTTGATTTATTATTTAATTTTAATGTATTTTTTGCGCGAATTTTGAAAATGATTTTAATTCAAATATATTTTATAAACTAATGAATGGAAAAATACCGCTCAGAATAAAAGTCACACATTTTTTGTTTGCATTCCATTTGCTTTCATTTTTTGTAGTTTCAGTAAATTTCAAATGAGAGACAGAGAAAGTGATGTCTTAATTCTAGCAAATGGTTAACTAGCAATGGATCGTCTATTGATTAATGGCAAATCATATGACCCCGCCTTCAAAAGTTGGCAAAAGATTGCTTTCATTAAGCAAAACAACGCAATGGAGGGTCACTTCCATTATGGTCAGACCCTCCCGGGTCTCTGAGATAGGCATTCATCTTAAATGTCAAAGTTTTGTTGATTTTATCGCAAAACTGACCAAAAGTTTGGCGAACTTTACTTAACACTCATTTCATTAATGATTTAATGGACGTCTCTTTCCATCAAAATTTAATCACTTTTTCTGTAAATGATTTACATTTCAATTGTGTCTAACAGTCTGTCCCCTATTGTGTAAGAATTTAGGAAATAATTGAAAGAAACTGAAGAAACAAATCTTTTCTATCATTCAATTCCTCTAAAGTTTCAAAACGTTTGCAAAGTTTTATCAGTTTTTTTTTGAAAACTAAAAATAATTTTAATATTTTTATGAATTCTATGTTTTCGGTGTAAAACATTCTTTGAATTCATTGCTAACCATTAAGTTGTCGTAAATGACTCTTTTCTTAAACTCTAAACTTTGCACATATTTTTTCAACTTTTTTTGCATTAATTAAACTCAATTTATCTGTAAAATGACTGCAATAAAAATGTTTTAAAACTTCTTGAAAAAGTCCAGGTTTTCTAAAATACATTTAATGTATTCATTACTTAATAATTATAATTGAATTTAGAATTAAATGAACTAAAAATAAATTCTTAAAAAAAATGAATAATTGAATTAACAAAGAATAGAAGAAAAGCTAAAAGAGATTCAAATTATTTAATTGAATTTTAATTTCAAGACTCGCCATAAAATTTCAAAGAATAAATTAGTCGCAATCACTTCAAACGAACGAAAAGTGTTTTGTTCTAGCAGATTTTGTTTCAAAACAAATGAATAAATATTTAATTATATTAATCACTTTATTTCAATATTTCTAAACTCTTTTCAATTCATTTTTTTATGAAATTATTGAATGAAAAACAAATAATTAGAGCATAAAAACATTCGTTTAATATTTGATTTTATGTAAAATAGATTTTAGACCAAAAATATTCTGTTTATCGGAATATTTATTATTATTATATCTATTAATGAAATTTATTACTAAAATTATGTTTATTTAGAATTTGAATGATATAGAGTTGAACGGCATATGAATGGCATATGAATGACATTTACATCTTTAGGAATTCAACTCAATTTAATTGACGGCCAGAATATAAATCTGAGTTTAGAATATTGCAATAAAATGTATGGATGAGTCCTAATATCCTATTCTAACCTTTGATTAAATATTTTTTTTTCTTAACGGATAAGAAGTCCATAAAATTTGAAATTTCAAATGAATAGCCAGACATCACTTCAAATGAATAATAAACTCTTGAATTACTGTCTCTCACTCTACGAGTCCTAGAGTTAAGTTGTGAGCGACTGTTTGACTGACTGTTTGACTGACTATTTGCCGAATTTTTCATTGAAACAAATTCTTTTGATGACATAATTTGTTTGAGCTTTCAATGAAGGGCTTAATTCATTTGGAAGTAAAGGAAAAGTAATATAATAATAAAATTGCATTTTTTCTATTAAGATATTATCGTTGAGTCGATGTGAAGTCGAGATCTTATTGTTTGCTGTGTTTGTCGTCAGTCATGAAAAAAATAATAATAATAAGAGAACATCAGTAGTGACCGAAAGTGACTCAAACGAATTGTCGCACAAAAGCTTAATACAAGTCTATACAATTGTAACGGCACTGGTATATGACTGTTCACTCCAATCTATACCAGTCTTTTGGTATTTGTTGGCGTTTGTCAGTGCTGTGACTGCTCTGTGACTGCTCTGGTTGGCTATCTCTTCGATCCATGTATTAGACATCCATCTCTTCCGTCAAATAAGTCGAGCTGATGGTTGTGCCGACCGGCGGGTCATCTGTTTATTCTTTATGGGCAAACAAAGACACTAAGAGACTTAGCTCTGGGTATATACTGTATGTATAGATTTTCAGTGAAGTAGAAGTCAGAACTGAATCCCAACTTTACTCTATTGTCACTTAATATCGATATTATAAGAAAATGAAAGCAAATTTCCTCATAAACTCTGAGATAATATTATTATATGATATACGCATTACTGATATAATAACAACAAAAGCAAAAATTCATTTTTGTTTAATAAACTGTGTGTTTGATTGTATCAAATAATGCATTCATTCCATTGTATTCCTCTGTCTGTCATTCAATTCACAACTGATATACTCAACAAATGGTGAGAGAAAATAATAATACAAAATAAGGAGAATATTATTGCCTTATATTAAGTCACGATAAAAACCAAAATATTTTTGATAATAAAAACAATTGAGAGAAATATTTTTCATGCGATCCCTAACACTAATGTGCTGTACATCTCGTCTGAGTTATTCGGTCGGAAAAAAGGATAAATGAATACCAATTCGTTTATTTTTCTTTTGTTTAACTAATTTAATATCATTTGTCAATAATTCAAAGATATATCAAAACAAACAAATATTATAAAAATAATGAATGAATTAAATAATTACATAAAATAGAAATTATAGAAAACGAGATAAATATTAATCGACTAAAAAAAGAACTCATATTATATTGTCTACAAAAACTCCATTTGATATATGTTTTGACAAATTGACCACAATTTCAAACAAAGCCTCAGACAAAGCTTTAGTAAAAGCCAAATGTCTTAAATTTGATCGATTAAAGAAGTTCTCTGGATATACACCAAAACCGCAGAGACATAAAAATTAAAACAAAAGTTTAGCCACTTTTGCAAATCCTTTGGAGTCAATTCACCCATTCATTCAAATTTTGCTTATTTATAATTGCGATATAAAAGAGATATCAAAGGGATGGTCAGTGGGTAGTGATGTAATTATCAAGAATTGCCCACAAAATCGTGTTTTTATATGAAATAAAAGTCAAAGATTGCAAACATTACTCATAAAAAAAATACAAAACTTAGAGCAAAATAACAAGTTGTTAACTTGCTCAATTTCCCAATTCTTATCTCTAAATATGCCATAAATGTAAAAATACTAAAATGATTGAAATGAATGTCCACACTATTGCCCATTCCTGTAAAGGAGACCAAAAAACTTTTGACGTGAAATTATAATTCAAGTTTTATTATAAGTAATTCTTTCCTTTTCTTAAGACTTGTTTTTTTCAAAAGTTGTTGTCATAAAAACTGATGTAATTTAAGTTAAGAGTCTTTTTGAGTCTCTTTTGATAATGAAAAGCATTAAAACTGAAGTTTCAATCTATGAATTAAGAGATATTTTTCTTGAAAAACATATTCAGTCAAATAAATCCATTTTTTCATTAAAAGAAACGACTGTTTGAAATAAGAAAAAAAATCCAAATATAATGAATGATGTTTTGGGAGAAATCTCTTTATTTGTTCACTCATTTCCCTATTATTAGACATCAATCTTAAGATCGCTGGCAGTCAGTCCTCAGACAAACTCCAGCGAAACACTAATTCCTGAGATGTCATATAATAAAAGTATGAATACCCAGACCTCAGGAGTCTCACAATAAGTCGATAAATCCAAGTATTTTAAGCCCCGAAAAATGTTGTCCAACAAATAAAAAGTTGAAATTTGAAAATTACAATCGCTGTGAATATTTCTATCAATTTATTTATCATTAATTATAATTCTTTTCTTCATAAATATTTTAGAAGAAATGGCTTTTCATGCATTCAATTTGTCGGGAATTTAAAAAATACAAAATTTTTATTAAGGAAATTATTTATCAAATGTTTGTCAGCTTTAATAAAGTCAAAACTCAACGTTTTTCTACCAGTTTTTCATTAAAAATAAAAATTTCAATTCATTGCAAATCATTCGCTCCTCTAAAGTGATGACAAAAACTTATTTAAAACAGACTTCGATTAAATGTTCGCTCAAATATTAATTACTTCAGTTATTGCCTTTATATTTAATATGTGAAAGGAATTTAACTACTAGGTGATTTAATGAGACATACCTTAGTATTAGTAAGTCTATAATAATTGGTGTTATATATGACAGATAAGTATTAATTAATCAAAAACTCAATAAAGTCGATAAAATGCAATTAAATATAAATTTTAAACTATCATTAAATTGAATTATTATTGAAATAAAAATAAAATCTAAAATGAATTTCAATATTTTCAAAGATGTGATCAAAACATTTAATTATTGCATTAATTTTGAACATTTAAGCCGTGAATAATATAACGAATTATTAAATAATAAACTTTTAAAACAATATATAAAAATTATTAGACATTCAAATAAGAATTTTAGGTATTTGTGGAGCTCTTCGCCAAAAAACGTGTCGTATATTGTTTGTAATCAAAAGCATATTTTTTCTACAAAACGGCTCACTTTATGACTAAAACTGCGATTTTTTGGTTAACTTATATTTCAAAATAATATGTTATATGAGTTGCCATTTATTTCCATTAGTGATATCGTCTATTATTTTCCAGAACAGAGTCATATAAAACGGCTTTATTAGGCTTTCCGTTATAATACTTAATGCAAAGTCGACTCCAAATCATCGAAATTATATTTAAGGCAAAAGTAAGAGAAGAATCTCTGCAGGAATTACTTATAAAACAATATCTAATATAACAAATACCGCATATATTTTATCTTCATTTTTTAGGTATTTTGTCAATAAATAGTATTTAGATTATGGACTAGCTCATTTTAAGTTATAATTTTCTTATTCAAACATAATTTCCCTCATCTAATGATAAGTCATCAATAGCCTAGGGTGCAATTAAGGATTTACCTAGATAGCTTTGACTATTTCTGTTTATTTACGGAAATTGTTACCAAAAATGTGTTTATTGTGCACAGGTTTGGGCGAAATGGTATTAAATAAATTAGGATCGAAAATATGATTATTTCATTGAGAAGTTCGCCCACAAAGAATCGGATTTGAAAAGTGCCTCAAACTATACAAACATTAATACCGTATTTGAATTCATAAATGTCTGAAAATTTCTTATTATTGTTTAAAGTTTATATTAAAAAATTTTAAGACTTTATTTTGTTATTCAGTTTTATTTTTGACCATTTATTGCATAATTTAAATATTAATTTTCATTTATGGTTAGAATAAGTAATTTTTTGATTGAAAATCAGCCAAAAATCTTTTTTAAAGAGTCGTTAAGATTTTGAAATTCAAAACCAAAGATTAAAATTAAAATCAATTTTTAAATTCATTAAAATTATTTAAATCTAAGTTTAAGTAATTTTTCAATTAATAGAAAGCCATCAAAAGAGTTAAGTATTGAATCGGAGTTTCAATAAAATAGTTGTTTCGGAATAATTAAATTCTTAAAAGAAGTTAGACTTAAGTGAAGAGAGAAATGAAAATTAGGACAAACAGTACTGCTTTTGAAGACAAGTGAAGTATTTCCTTACAATTGACGATAACTTATTATTTAAGAGCATAACGTGATTGCAGTACAGCAACAGTTCTGATCAAAAAACTAAAATAAAAAAGAAATAAAATAATTGTAATGCCGTTAAACGAGAAAAACTGGTTTTCATTCTTCTAATAATTATATTTGAGTTTATAAATGAGACGACGAAAAAGTAGTTCAAACGCGGAAGTGGGCCACAGGACCAATGCTGAGGATCTGCGGGACATGTGCTCTCATGTGCTCTCATGTTAGGCCGAATACATACATTGCGTAATATAATTGTATGAATCAACAATAGCTGCTAATCGACTCCTAAGAGCCAACCATTTATGAAATTTCAATGAGTTCTGTGAGAGAATGCCTTAGGAGTCAAATACAACATTCAGTCATTCAGTCATTCAGTCATTCCTCATATTTTTTGCTCAAATTAAAAAAGAATGAGAAAATCGATGCTATTATTCATATTTAGTTCAATAGTTAAGAAGAGTTTGATTTCAAGTAATAAACAATTGAATATTTTTGACAAACGGATGACATCCAACCAATCAATGATTCACTTTTATAATCAGATGCACTGTTTTTGCTTAAATTATTCCCTTTTTTTTCTTTTCTTTTGATTAATGAAAGCCTTTCTTGTCTTCACTTTCAAACTTGAAAACTGTGTTTATATATCGCAAACAATTTAAACAAATTATAAATCAAAAGAATGGAATCAAAGAAAACCACAAATTAAATGAAAAATTGAAAAAAGAATTGAAAACAATAGGATTTTAGTAAATGATTAGGAACAAAATAATTAACTTATTCTGAGTTAAACAAAATGTTTTACTACTTTTTGTAAGTCTATAAAAACTAGAAGTAATGGAAAGAAGTTTTCCATTCAAAGCATTAATGATTTGCAATCAAAGACTTTGTTTTAATAAGAAGACAACCATAAGAAGAACAGAAGGCAAATATAGTCTCTTCAGAAACTGAAGAAGAAACTCATCCATTACTGGACCGAAGTTCGTAATATTAGTCTTTCCGGTGGCTTTCAGTCATTATGTTTGTATGGCATTTGTATTCGTTCCTCAAACCTATTGATTCGCATGAAATGCATGAAATCCTCATTTTTTCCATTGAGTTAACTCAACAAAAGTTATCTGAGACTGAAGTTAAACTCATTCGAACCCTAAATGTTAATCATTTTTGTCGACTTATCTTTAGTTAACAAAAAAAAATATTTAAAATTCAATTCAATCAAAAATAGTGTTTTTGTCTGAGAAATGGTTTATTAATTAATTTAGTATTAGTTAGCAATAGATAAAGTGATTGTGTCGTCATATCATTGAGAGTTCGGTTCATTAAATTCAATTGATGCCCGAAGAATGATCTTGGCATCAAATGAAAAGAGTTGAGACAAATGAAAGACACGTTTCTTCAAAAACAAA
>JAQIXI010000218.1:0-29858 GCA_034700165.1 Galumnidae sp. Gr-Ori-00277 | reverse complement strand
TCAATCATTTGTTTGTAGACATCATTTAAATTGATGTCTGATTTGTGTTCTGAGTTGTCATCACTTTCTTCATTACTTTGTTTGGAATCAGTTTTTTCTGAATTAGTGTTGTCTTTGAGTCGAACCCAATCGATGTGATCCAACCAATTGTCGCGAATCTCTTCATTTTTATTGAAGATATAATTACCCTCTTTATCAAAATGTCCGCTTTCGAGCTCTTCTTTCATATTAAATGGTATGATCTGAACGCCTCCCTCTGTGTCAATGGTTGCCTCTTCCTGACCATCGATTTGGTCGGAATCCAAGATATTATAATTTTGTTGAATAATTTCGTCGTCGTCTTCATCGCTGTCTAACGTATGTTTAAATTTTTTGCCAAAAGTATTGTCTGAATCCAATTTGTCGTCATTGGAACCAAACTCAACGATATCGATATCATCGCTGAACTCAACTCTTCTTTTGGACATCTCTTCAGACAATTTTTAGTTCAAAACAATTCAATTGAAAGTAAACAAAACGAAACACTTTTTCATAAATTTCGTCGATTTTCACAAAATATTTGTTTTGAAGACATTATTTGTAATGACTTTTACAGACTTTTATTCATTCATTTCATTGAATTTAAATCAAATTAAAAGAAGTTTTTATTAAATTTAAATTAATTTCAAAATTAAAAGAATTAATTTATTTAATAATAAAAATGTCGCGAACTTTCACCGCAAATGACGTTCAAAAGATCCGATTAGAAAAACTTATGGCAAATATCGTAAGATTTTTCTTTGATTTTGACTCAAAATACTAACAATTGAAACAAATTGAAGCAAATTGAAGCAGGGTAATACTGACGGTATAAATCCTTTTTCAATTGTTTTTGGCACAACTTTTTGTATTTGTTGTTAATTGTAGTTAATTTTGAGGGATTCCTAAAATGTTAAGCCATAAGATATACCAATTGATTCTATAAAAACCAAGAAATGTGTGGCAATAAAAGCATAGTTTTTATCCAAAAACAAATCCATTTATTAGTTTACTTTTTGAGCGAATATTGAGTTAAATCTCAAATATTTAATTTGTATCCAAAGGACAAACCGATAGACATTCCAACGAAACGCGAAGAGAAGAGGTTCGCGGAACCACCAGATTTTGTCCGCAATATTATGGGTTTGTTTTGATCTCATATTTAACACAATTTATAAATTGATTTACTTAAGGATCGTCTGCCGGCGCCGGAAGTGGAGAGTTTCACGTCTACAGACATTTAAGACGTAAAGAATACGCACGACTCAGACATATAGAAATGTCAGCAAAACAGGTCTCAATTATTTTACTTCTTATCTAAGAGTTATATAATTCTAACATTTTCTCATTCTTAGGAAGAATTGGACGCCGAATATCACCGAAAAATTGAAGAAAATAAACGCATATCTGAAGAAAAGACCGCAAAAAAGAGAGCGAAACGACTAAAACATAAACAAAAACTTAAACAAAAGAAAATGAATTCCGGTTTGTATTTGATTTCAATTAAGTTTATTAATTAAAATACTTTAGTTAATAATAATAATAATAATAACAATAATATAGACGAGAAAAACTCAGACAACGAGGAAAGTGAAGACACAGACAACAACCAAATGACGAAACAATGATATTTTCGTTTATTTATTGTAATTTAAAGCATTTCATTATAAATCCATTGAAAAGTTGTTTATATCATTACTTCAAACTATTAATTGTAAAAAACCTAAATTTAAACAAAACTTGAAATTAAGTAAAATATTTTATTGTATGAAATATTACCGAAATATCCCAAAAGTATTGGAATAGCGATTGAAATGATATGAGATATGAGTCCTATCGCTATCAGTGCTTTCGAAATAGTGTTGACGATATCAAGAAGTGGAAGAATAACTAATTTAATAAGAGTTGGAATAATAAATGGATTCAATTTTCCGGAAACGGCGACGCCTAACAGAGTTGGCATTAAATCCATTAAAAGAGACTGAGTTTTGGAATTATCTAAAAGTTTAAAAGTTATTAAAAATATGTTTAATAAAATTGTGTTATAATAAACTCACCGAAAACTTCCATTTATTTCAAATAAGAAAATTAAAAAAATCAAATAACAATAAATGGAATCTATTAACGGATGTATTAAATCCTAATCCCTTTTAACCAATGGATACCTCTTAAGCTTTTCAACCCTTTTTTAAATCCATTAATAGGGATGTAAAAGGAATATGTACTCTGGTTTTAGGGGGAAAAAGAATTGCTTATTACTAGAGATGAGAAATACCGGGAGTTAAAACATCTCAAATGGGTCGGGAACTAAAAATGGCCAAAATCGGGAACATAATCGGGAATAAAAACCCAAAATTAATTTAAAAATCTATATATTTATTAAAATCTAGTTATATTGACAGTTATTAATGCTTTTTAATCAAGAATGGTGAAAGAAAACAATCTTGGTGGGATAAATTGTCAAATACCTTGTCATAGAGCTAAAAACCTCTATAGACCTAGTGCTTATCCATAGACGCTAATGTTAAGGTCTCAAAATCCTAGAAGGAATTCGGCCGATTTTTCCTAGGGGGTATTGCGAAAAAACACCTAATAATTATCCCTGATTTTAGCAATTCCTTTTGTAAACCTTTGCCTTTTTTCACGAACACACTTTCATTTTCTACAAATCGGTTTTTGTTTTCACGAATAAAATTAATTTTGTTTAAAAACTGCTTTAAATTTTCGAAATTTTTAATATTTTTTTTATACCTTTGAAACAATGAATTATTTTTTGCAGTTAATACAAAACTTTTTAAACTTTTTTTTCATATATTTTGAGATTTTTATATCCATAACTATATACATAATTTATATAAAATAATCCATAAAATCGGGAGTAAAACTCAAAATACTGTTATATTGGGAATTATCAATAATTATTATTATTGCTTATATCGGGAAAATAAATCAACGTTTATTTGATTCAGTTAACGGCCGTTTTTCGACTAAACCATTATTCCCGACCATTAGATCGGGATAATCATTTTAAGATCGGGAATTCCCATCTTATTTCTCATCTCTACTTATTACTCTATAAAGCAGAGATGGCAATGAGGGGGGATTCCTGGAACCCCCCCCCCCCATTGACATAAAAAAAGTTAACAAAAATAACCTCTCTTCTTTTATCTGGTCCTTACATTTTAGCAAAGATTTTCTTTAGAGTTAAGTTTATTATTATTATTATTACAACAATTATTGTAAAATTTAGAAATTATTTTTTGATCCCAAGTTTTGATTTGTTGTAACGTTATATTTGAGGATAAATTGTACGCATGTTTTCAAATTAAATGCTTTTCAAAACATTAACACATTTTATAATTTAATGACAAAACAATGATTACATTATTTTAATAAATTAATTTAATAATAATTTGTAAAGATTTTTGATACAAATTAATTATTTTTCAAAATTTAAGTCTTCATTTAATTTGAACCTTAATTAAAGTAAACAATTTTCTGAAATATTTGATCCAAATTATTGACAAATAAATGGATAATTCAGAGGACGTAAACCTCTCGGAAGAGAAAAATGAAGAAATAGACGTCAGCTTCAAATCATTGGTTTGTATTTGAATTTATTGTTAAATGTTTTTCAAAAATATTTATAATTAAAAGGGAGTGAATGATGTGTTGTGTGAGTCCTGTGAAGCACTTAATTGGAGGAAACCGACGAAAATACAAATAGAGTCCATTCCTATTGCACTCAAAGGCAGAGATATAATAGGTTTAGCCGAAACTGGTTCCGGAAAAACCGGAGCCTTTTCTATACCTATACTTCAGTCCCTTTTGGAAACACCGCAAAGACTTTTTGCTTTGATTTTGACTCCAACTCGAGAACTGGCGTTTCAGATCTGTGAACAGTTACAGGCCTTGGGATCCACTTTTGGACTTAAATGCGGTATTAGTTGTCAATCAATTGTTATTTAATAACTAATTGGACTTAATTTGAATAACAGCGACAATAGTTGGAGGAATGGATATGATTACCCAATCACTGAATTTAGCTAAAAAGCCGCACATCATTATCGCGACCCCCGGAAGACTTGTGGATCACTTGGAAAATACAAAAGGATTTAATTTAAAGTCATTAAAGTATTTAGTTTTAGATGAAGCGGACCGTATCCTTAATATGGACTTCGAACAAGAAGTCGACAAAATTTTGACAATAATTCCCAGAGAAAGACATACTTTTATGTTTTCTGCGACAATGACTAAGAAAGTGGCAAAACTACAGCGCGCGTCACTCAGAGATCCCGTTAGAGTTGAAGTGTCATCAAAATATCAAACCGTTGATAGTCTTCAACAATACTATGTCTTTATTCCCGTCAAATATAAGGTTAGTTTAAAAGCGATTAATTCCTTTCTAAAATGATTTTAAAATTGATTTACAGGACGTTTATTTGGTTTACATTTTGAACGAATTCGTCGGAAATTCATTTATGGTGTTCTGTAATACTTGTAGTAATACTCAAAGAATAGCACTTCTTTTACGAAACCTGGGCTTTACTGCTATTCCACTTCACGGGCAAATGGGTCAGTCCAAACGACTCGGTTCTCTCAACAAATTCAAAGCAAAGAGTCGTTCTATTTTGATCGCAACAGATGTTGCGAGTCGTGGTCTCGATATTCCTCACGTCGATGTTGTCATTAACTTTGATATTCCGACGCATAGCAAGGATTATATCCATCGCGTCGGCAGAACGGCCAGAGCCGGAAGATATGGGAAAGCCATAACATTTGTCTCTCAATATGATGTAGAGCTCTATCAACGTATTGAGCACTTGATCGGCAAAAAACTGCCACTTTTTGAGACACATGAAGAAGAAGTGATGCTTCTGAACGAAAGAGTAACTGAAGCGCAACGATTCGCTAAAAATGTCTGTTCTTTCATTTCAATTGTATTCTTAATTAAATTCTTTTTTTTATTTAAAGGAACTTTTGGAGAGCGACACAAAAAAGAAGAGGAAAACTCTTAATGAAGACGACGACACCGAAGAAGCGATTGGCGTCAAAAATAGAGTCTCACAAAAGAAAAGACATAAAAAGTTTAAAAAATAATAATTTCTAATTTGATAATTAAAATTTGAGTTTTTATCATATCATAAGTCAAATAAATTTATTTTCAAAAAATTGTTGATTAAAGAAATCATTATTTATGACTAATAATACTTTTCTTCAAATATTTGTTTATTATAGTGCCTTGTTAAATTATAATTAATAAATTAATGACAAAAGGAATTTAATTCTAAACTTTATTTAAACTTTAATTGAGTTTAATATAAAAGAAAATGTTTTTGAAAGGATTTTGTGGTCCCTTCGAATCGAAATATTCTTTAATCCTTTTTTGAATTAAATAAATTGAAAAAACGTTTATTTGTTGTCATTCTTCGAATATAATTTATTTTTAACTGATCTTTGAATTAATGGGGAATTAATTAATTATTTGATTATTATTTCATTAATGTTTAAAATTGAATCATAAGTTATAACGAGATGTTTGTCAGCCGTCGTAATTCACTTCACTTTCAATTGACTCAATGTTTTCAATGTTTTGTTTTGTTTTGTTTTAAAATTTATTTGAAATTAATTTATAATTTAATCATTCGATTAAATGAGTGATAAAAATGTAATTTTATTTTTTTAATTTTCAAATTATAATATTTTACAATAATTTTGTTTAAAATATAAAAATAAAATCTAAATCTTTTGTCATTTATTAGATGTCATCCAAAGACGACGACCGCCGAAGAGATAGAAGAAGTAATCACCGCAGAGAAAGACATTCATCTCCAGAAAGACATTCAAAAAGTGATTTCCATAACTCAAAGAGTAGCGAAAGATATGACAGAAATTCAGGACATTATCGAAGACCTGAAAACAGATCCAGTGATAAATTGAGGCGCAGACAATATGAACGCAATGATAGGGATAGTCATCGAAGACGAAAACACGGATCCAGAAGTAGAAGTAGAAGTCGTAGTCATAGCCGCAGTCGAGACCGTTATTCTTCAAATCAAAGACGTGGCGATAAAAGTAGTCATAAAAAAGAGATGTCTTTAGACGAAGATTTGACAACAAATACATCGAAACCCGAAAAAGGAATTCAAAACAAAAATAGTTTACAACATATGAGACAACAAATCAAAGAAAAGACAGGAATAACAGTTCCGGTGTATTACAATCCGGGAGCCATTAATCCAATGAAATTCGCCGAAACAGAAAAGAAACGACAAATGCTGTGGAGTCGCGACGACACCAAAAAAGAGGTAAATTATACTTTCATTCAATGATTAAATGGTCAGACATTGACTTCAAATTGATTTTAAATCATATTTTTTTGCTGCGAATTAAGTCTCCGCTAATTAAACGATTAATTAATTATTGATTTTTTTTAAATTAAAGTTTTATTTGTTTGAATCGATTCATAAACTAAGACTAAATTTTTGTTTTTCATTTAATTTTAAATTTAATTTTTATAATTTAAACGAAAACTTTATTTTAATTTTTTATCAAAACATTTATCCGTTAAATGATAACCAATTTTTAAATGACTGCAAATAATTATAATTTATTAATGGATAACAAATTTATTTTAAAGTTATTGGTTTTAATCAAAATTAGGACCTAAAAGATCTTTCATACATTAGTTAACTACCTAGGACCTAGCTAGATTTTACTATCACTGACAGATTATCAGTTATTTTGTTGCTTATAGTGACCGACATTTGATTGATAATAAACATAAGATAAATGATTTTTTGTAGAAAATCTAGAAATCTAGAAGATCTTACAAGTATTGTTTAATTACTAATTGGACCATTGATTAAGAATCTACCTAGAAGTTACTTGATTGTATATTTACAAATACTTTAAAGTACTACTAATACTATTACTTAACCCATAATTATAATTAATATTTTTTTGTTGCTTATAATTATAATTTAAATGACATTTGAATTTGGTTTTGAAATTTTCTGATTGTATCGAAGGATAAGTCATAAACGAAAGTAGTCCACACAATACAAGACCCAAACCTATTGCGGGTCGGGTTTGAAAATAAGTTTAATCACTACTCCCTAAACACTATTAATTTTATATAAAATTATATTTAAATATAAAATAAGAGTTTTAAATAGAGAACACTTAAGAAACAATTTGGACCAAAATTTTTTGTTCCATCTCTTGATATAACCTAAAGTAAAGTCGGTAGAGGGCACTAAAGAGGGCACTAAAGAGGGCACTAAAGTTTTTAAATAAATATATAGCAATAAATAAATTTTAATTTAATACATTTAATATATTTAGTACATTTAGATATAATAGTATAAATTGACATCGATTCTTATTAATTCGAGCATGCTCATTATCAATAAGGAGGTTAAAATGTATTCTTAAGATCTATAAGTTATTATAATATAAAACTAATTTTTGCTACAAAATAACGATAAAAAGTTAAGGATTTCTTTTAAGCAAAATTATGTTCAAAAATTTGTTTTATATAATATTTTATGAAAATCAGAAAAAAAGTGGAAAATCCGCGCATTTATAAACATTTTGTTTTTGCATAAAATATATGTAATCTATTATTAAATTTAAAAAAAAACTTAAATTTTAATTTTTATTGTTTTTCCCATAAAAACTGAATTTTTTAATGTTATTAATAACTTTTGAATCTTAATAATAGATACAAGATTTGAAACTTCATAATCGTAATCACCATGATCCAATAGTAAGAATCAATTTGGTATATCTTTTTATTATATTGTAAAAAATTTTCAACTTTTGATGGCCTCTACCGAACTATCTTTGGAGGTTTTAAAATTGAACCTAGATCAAATTGTTACTTATGATTTTCTCTATTAGGAATGAGCCTAAATCTATAATAGAAGCCAGTAACTAAAAGCTAGTTGCTAGTTGATTTTAGGGAGAAAATCTGTTTATTTCAATATGCGTTTGATTAAACATTGTATAGATTTTGACATTTATTAAACTTTAAATTGCATTTCAAATTATAAACTTTCGAATATTAGCAAGTACAACTTCTTCTTGATCTTTATACATAATAATAATTTTATCAAGATATAAAGTTTAAAAGTGATAAAATTACTAAATGGCTTATTTTAACGCTATTCATAGTAACAATATTTGAGACCAAAAAAATGCCAAAATATTGTCCCAAAAGTGTGTCTGAAATGCAGAGAAAAGGGTTATCAATGAAATCATTTTCTAACTATTCTTTTGTGATCCTATATTTCAATCATAAGTTATGGAGAATTGAGACATATATAAGATTTTAGTTTAGAGATTAAATGTTTGACCTCTTGTGACCCCTTAAACATTTGTCAAAATACGAAAACATTATTTCTATGAATCAATGAGTTGCGACCACTGTCACCACTGCCACCACTACAACCACTGCCATCACTGACACCACTGCCGACATAATAATAATTATTGTTTTCTTAATTTAAATTCAAGGCTAATTTGGTTTAGACTAAACGAGCTAGATAGATTATTTTGAATGAGTCAGCTCTATTCAAATATTCAAAAGGAAATACATTTGAAAATTCCAGACTTTAGATGTTTTTGATAAATAACTCGACTTATGATTCAAACATTTATTTAATTAATTAGTTTTTTCTGACTTTTTATTCACGAAATAATTAATTTACAGTCGATTTGGTTCTCGTTTTGATTTACTTTAATAACAATTATTTATTAAGTTTTGGATTATATTGAAAGTGAATTAATTTTTTGTTTCCTTGAAGTAATTCATGTGTTTATATATTGAAGAATCTGAGTGTTAGAACATATTTGAAATTTGGATAATTTTTAAAAAATTTCCTCAAATCGATAAAATCGGTGATAAATTAAATACTGCTTTAATGAAATTAATTCGTTTTAGTTTTGCTTTTTCTAAGATAATGACTGATATCTATTACAAAACTCAAAGATTTTAAAAACAAATTTCTTTTATTAGTAAATATTTTTTCTATAATAAGACACAAATTAACTGATTATATGATATTAATGTGAGATAAAAATGAAATTCTAATTATAGTTTGATTTTAAATCCTAAATCTTTTTATTATAGCCTTAAAAGATTTCAATGAATTTCTATATTTGTGTTACACTTCTCTCGAATCGCTTTTATATTCTTTAAGAATTTTAAACTATAAGTCAATTGAAATCAAATTCATTTTATATTTAAGTCAAATTGAGACACTTTGACAGAGACACTTTATTTGACAAAAGATTAAATTTTTTTTAATAGATTATATTAACATTTGTTAAATGCAGTCAATTTTGTCACATATATTAAGACATTTGCAGTTAATTTTTGTTTTATTTGATGTTATAGTGAACTGCGAGGACTCATTTTTTAATTAATTTTATTATTAATTTAACATTTAATTGAAATTTAGGAAAAGAAAACGGTTCCGATTAATGGCGGATCGAATTTATGGAATAATTTGAAATTTGAAGGCGAAAAAGGAAATGAAATGACAGAAAAGTTCAGAAAATTAATGGGAATTAAAGATAAAGATTCGAATTCTTCAGCCCTCAGTTCAGAAGATAATAAAATGGGAAAAAAGAATGAAAGAAATGAAAGTGCGATCAAAAGTCAAGAAACTCTGTTTCGAAATCTGGACATCCAGTACGCGATCGCACGTCAATCAACTCACACCCAAAGGGGTGTCGGATTAGGTTTCGGCGGATCTCAAAACTAAAGCAAATGATGAGAAACGAGTAGTACTACTGTTCGGCCATAAATTAATCAGAAAAGAGTAAAGTCTTATGACTTTATGCGTTCACCTGAAATAAAAGGGAAAGTGTGTCCGATTGGTGTCAATGACCGATTGATTGCAAGTTTAACGCTTTGACCCATTTTATCTCATCTTCAACTTCAAGGTACACCTCATCCATCAATCCATACAATCATTCAATCAATTATATTATTAATTCAATTTCAACACAAATTCCTTAACTTTTTTTGTAAATACGTTTTAAAAAACATTAAAATTATTGTAATTTATATCTAATGTAATGCGAAAATACAAATCTATCACTCAATTGATGTATGATTTATGTATTAATGTATTTAGAATTATAAATAATAATAATAATAATAATAATAAAATAATAAAAGCTTTTAATTTTCAAAAGACTTTCAATTTTCCCAATAAAATGAAACCTTAAAACTTGAAATTAGTCGATACGAGCCATGAGTTCAACGACCCATAACTGAGTTAAGAATTTTCACTCTATTTTTTACGACAAATGTATAGCAGGTATCGTTTCTTCACCTACTTGTCAGTCCTCACATGTTTTAGGTCTCCCCTCGTCTATGCTGTGCAGTTCCCACACTTCTGCCAAACGACCCCAAAATATGCAGTATTTCGTAAACTTTTTCGACCCATAAATCGGAGAATTCAATAAAACAATATTTTTGTTATTATTTATTATTTATTCGAAATATTTTAATAAGTATTTCATCATTTGATCAAATCTATAGAATTTTGTTAATTATATAAATGTTTTTTAGTAGAGAAAACATTTTTCTGATAACTTTCTTATTATAATAATAATGGTTTCAATTGAATCGATTAGAAATTTCTTTTATTATTTTGAATACAAAAACTTTTTATAGGAAAATCTGTGACTTTGAGAAAGGATTTCTATTCTGAGTTCAATTGTTTGGCCGATTGAGAGTCTATAAATTGTTTTGGTTTAGAAACGGCAGTCTCTAAATGTCTGTGAGCGCACCTCAGACTCACCTGCAGAGCATCTGATAGACAGTAAGAGACGCACAAAAGTTTGGGACAATTAATGGCAACGAGAGGTCAACCAAAAGGAGTTACGGAAATGCATGGGATGTGAGTCAAAAGATCGCTGTAAACAACACGATATCAACAAATAATATGTTTCACAAAAGACTGCAGAGAAGCCCAGAAAGTTCAATGACCTATGACTGGTCCGCTCTCATAGATTAGGGCCGGCCGGAAGACTTATTAACAACTAGGAAATACTCTGAGAGACCATCTTTTATAGCTTAAGAGTTATTGATTTATTGAATTTAATAGAAAATGTGTTCCAGAATTAAAAAATTAATTCATTAATAAGGAGTTTATTCACAACTAATTCTTCAAAACTACTAAACTCTTCAAAAGAGAGAAAGCTTTCGATCGAAAGTTGTTTTGAGGGAAAAGTCTATAAAAATATCCATTTATTCGAATTATTAATTGGATTATCAGTTATTAGTCGATTGAGTTTGCGGTAACTCAAAGTTAAGCTTAAAATCTGTGAATTGTGTTTCGTTGTGTTCAATAGTATTAACGTTATATTATTCTTAATTGTGGACTCTCTTTACTCTGTCTTACTCTCTGTCTTACTCTCAGATGTTCTATAAGAGCCCTATGAATGACAGGTAATTCTAGGCCATCAACTCTAAGACCTACTGTACTATAAGATAAGTTGAAGCCACACCAGGTATAGAGTGCGGGCCACCACTTGTATGAGGGGGCAGTGCTGTACAATAATCAATATTTTTGTCGAAAGGCTTATTTGTCTGTTTTCACAGAACGAGCGCTCATATAAAAGCCGATTCCAACTATCGGTTACTATTGTCCTCTTTTGGACCACTAATTGGTGCATCACTTCTCTGAAGCCGAAAACATTTGCATATATTTTTTGAAAGTTTGGTTAAGGCTTGAAGTGGTTGGAAATGGTATTGGAAATGTATACTCTGGTCCCAACTCTGGTCTCAACTTTACCCACCGTTCGTTTGTGCCTCATATTTATTATTGTATTCATAATTGTCCGACTGTACATCACTCGGTCACCTCTTCTACTTCTACCTCTACCTCCCGGTCCGTCAGGGGTTCCTCTGTTGGGATTCCTTCCCTTTTTGGGACAAGACTTTCACTTCACTCTTACAAAACTCTCTCAACGTTTTGGTCCAATTTATCAGATATTTCTCGGAAGTAAACGTATTGTTGTAATCAGTGATTCTCAGATCATTCGACAGGCATTCCGTCTTCAGGTCTTTTCCGGTAGACCTGACACAGAACTCACAAAAATACTTCAGGGATATGGTATGTTATCTTTTAACTTTTATACTATTCTTTAGTTTAAAGCTATTATTTAGTTTTTATAAAATATTTTTTAACAAAAAGTGATATATTTTACTAAATTCTATTACTATTAATATATTATTTTAATGAAAATAATCATAAAAATTAAAACAAATATTTTTATTTATTTTATTTTTAATGATTTTTTTTGTTAAAATTTTTTTTAAAATTTCAATTGAATTAAATTTGTGACAAAATTATGACTAAATTGTAACCAAAATGTGTTACTTTTAGCGATACATTTGTAACTTTTGTCAAAATTTTCCTTTTCTTGAATCTAGACTTTCATAAAAAAATTGATTTTAATTTGAAGATTTTAATCTAACTTGATAACTTGATAAATGTTAATTTCAAATTAATTATATAAAGTTTTTCACTTAAAAAGAACTGAAAATTATTTCAAATTAATTAATATAAGTTTTAGTAATAATTTTTTAATTAAATTTTTATAAATTATAGGAATCGTTAACTCTGAGGGCGCGCTATGGAAAGAGCAAAGGGCTTTCCTTCATACAGTCCTTCGCAAATTAGGCGCTAAAAGTTTTCTGCAAGGACGTGATTGCCTAGAACATAAGATCCGGGTAAATTGACTTTCCGTAAATGAAAATTTTTAAAAAATGAAATATTTTTAATGATTTTATAGAAAAAAATGAATTAATATTTGGATAAAAATATTAATTAAAATTACAAATCAATGACTTTTAAAATAATCTGATTTATAAAAATTAGAAATTTATGTATAAAAAGTGTTTAATTATTGTACAAATATATAACTTGTTATTCACCTTGTAACTTTATGTATTATCAGCCCCAGGTTCAAGATTTTCTCTTTGATCTCAAATCTTGTGAATCTCGTCCGGTGCGCATTCGTCCACTATTGGCCTGTGCTGTAAGCAATGTCGTCGGTTCTCTTCTTATGAGTATGACTTTTAAGAGCTCAGAAGACAAGACTTTTCTTCGTTTACTAAATTTGATGGAAGAGGGCTTCAAATTGTTTACATTAGCGATGCCGGTCAACTTCTTTCCTTTCCTTCGATTTGTTCCGGGAGTGAATTATGCCTATCAAAAGATTATTCAAAACAGAACTGAAACGAGTTCTTACTTTAAAAAGATTGTCGACGAACACAAGAGAACGATAGACAGCGATCACATCAGAGATTTTGTGGACGCGTTTCTCGTCCAACAAAAGATTAAAGACGACAAACAACAACATTCATACTTCTCTGAAGAACAGTTAATTCAAGTAATGAACGATATATTTAGTGCTGGTCTCGAGAACGTAACCTCAACTATAGAGTGGGCCGTTCTCTTCCTTATGATTAACCCAAAGGCACAGAAACTCATTCAGTCAGAGATTGATAGAGTAGTCGGAAGGGAAAGATTACCACAATTGGATGATTTGAGTTCAATGCCTTACACTGAGGCCACTTTTTGGGAAGTTCTTCGTCGCAGTAATGTGGTAGCCCTTGGAAATGCACACTCCACTCTCGAGTACGAACACTCCCTTTATTTTTCATTGATTTCAATATTAACTAAAATATTAACTAAAATATTAACTAAAATACAATTATTTTAATAGAGATTCATATATAAATGGTTACCGAATACCCGCCGGAACTAATATATTGCCGAATCTGTACGCCATTAATATGGACCCCACTTTATGGGAAGACCCCGAAAAGTTTGAACCACAAAGATTTCTCAAAAATGGAAAAGTTTATAAACCGGACCATTTTATTCCGTTCTCTGTCGGTCTGTTACTTCAAATATTATGTTTTCGAATTAAAATCTAATGAAACTTAAATGAAAATTAGGGCGAAGAATGTGTTTGGGGGATGTCTTAACCAAAATGGAAGTGTTTTTATTTCTAACGAGTATTTTACAAAACTTTGATTTATGTGTTCCAAAAAACGAAGAGCCGCCTCTCGCCGAGGGTATTGTCGCCGCTTCGATGGCACCCAAACCTTTTCATGTGTGCGCTTTTCCCAGAAAATTCTCCGATTAACTCATTTGTAAATTATAGGACTCTTTTAATTAAATTTAATTTCATATAATTTTTGTTAATATTTTTAATTTAATTACATTTTTTCTTAAAGTATTCATTAAAATATATTTAAATTAAAAATCAAATATTTTTTTAATTTCTGAACATTTTTTTGATGAAATTCTTAATAATTAGTTTAATTGAAACACATTTTATCAAAATTCCAAAACTTTACAAAAGATTTTAATTCAAAAAACTTAAGAAATTTATTTAAAAAATGAAATTCATTTAAATTAAATATAAAATGATTTCGTTTTCGAAACAAATTATGATTTCGAGGAATAAGTCATTAGTTTTTAGTTAGAATTTAAACTAATTTTAAGAAAATGAGGGCTCAAATACTAAATGAGATTATAAACTGTCGAATGACGTCTTTCTTCTAGACTATGACCACATAGTATTCATTAATCCATTAGTCAAACCATTGGTCAAGCCATAGGTCAAGCCATCCCTTTTACCACAACTTTTAATGTAAAAAAGTTATAATGGTTTGAATGGTTTAAATGCGACGCTTTTTATAAAAAGATGAAACGCTTATGACTTATGACTTGCGCTTTACTTTACTTTACTTTAAATTTGTTTATATTTTCACTTCAATTGATTTATTAAAATAAGAGTTAATTTGTGGTTAACTATAATCATAAAAATGTCTTTGATATCATTAAATGAGTTAAAACGCTTATTTCGATTGCATTATATAACGAATATATTACTGAGTTTTTCGTTTTTAATTTTAAGATCGATTTCACCCTTTTGTCAGTTTCTCTTCAATTCGTGTCAATTGGATTATGTAATGAAAATTCAATAAAAATTCATTTAATATTAATATTTATTTATTTGAATTAAAGCGCGAAACAGAGATTTTGTTTTTCACTGCAGTTATAATTGTGTTCAGAACCAGAAAACAAGGTTTGCCTTAATTTGATTGCATTTGAGTGTTGGTAACCACTTGTTGTTTATAAATAATTGAAAGGAGCGGTACATTTGATGCCATATATAAGCACTGGATGTATGTTCGCCAAAATGGGAAATGTTTTGCTTTACTTCTATTCAGACCCCGTTTATGGAGTCCTATATGTTTGTTGTTGTATCGGTAAGTCTTCCACTTTTTATGGCAAAAGTAGTACTCAATGTCTTTATTTTCAGTTCATTTACTTCTTCTACCGGAACCCACATATGAGGGACCAGAAAATATATCCTATTTTAGAGGTTCTGATTTGAATCAAGAGTTAGAAAGAGATAAACGAATTGTTTGGTTCATTGAATTGTATACCACTTGGAGTCCCCCCTGTATTGAGTTTTCTTCACTATTTTCTGAACTCTCGGCTAAATATAGTCTCGAAAACTTGAAATTTGGTAAAATTGATTTGGCCCGCAATGAAGACATCGCCAAACAGTTTAAAATCAATATCTCGACTCTAAGCAAACAATTACCGACTCTTATTCTTTTCCGGAATGGAAAGGAAGTGATGAGAAGACCAGTTGTTAACCACAACAGCAAATTAGTTAAATTTAATCTGAATTCTGTGAGAAAATGTCACTTCTTTTTAACATTTTTAACATTTATTTCATCTGTTTTTAGGAAAATATAGTTTCGACTTTCGATTTGAATAATATATACGAAGAATGTAAAGCAAATCCTCTCAAGACTTCCAAAAATAAAAGACCTAAAGAAGAGTAACAATTGTTTGAGAATTTGAATTATTCTGAATTTAACCCGGATTTCAATCAGAGATCAAATAAACTTCACATTAGAATAGATTTTAGTTTTAAAGAGAAAAATGAATTGAAATTAAAGAGAATCTCATTTATGTTATTTTCAATAATATAATCCACTCTTTTATAATTAGAAAAGAGAAGTGAATATAATCTTAAGATTTAAATCTGAACGACAATCGTTCAAAAGTGTCTTCTCTAAGAAAATGATGTACCATGGTATATTCCAGTTTTTAATTTTTAGTTTTCAAATAAATTTTGAAAAAATAAATTACACTCTTATTCTTATTTATGTAAAACCACTTCAGATAATCCTCTTCTCAGAGAGAAATTTAATTATAATTTTATTAAATTTATTAATTAATAATAAATTAATTAAATCACAAATTAGAAAGTTTTGGCTGAAATTTTGATATTTTTATAAAAGAGTATATAATAGGGTCTCAATTATAGCCAACACTTTAAAGCGTAACGTATTTTGAGTACGACTTTTGTTTATATCGTGTTTTATAAACAACACGTGCTTTGAGTTAAAGACATTTAAATATTAAAAGTTTAAATGATTTTTATTTAAATTTGACTCAAATTAAGAAAAAATGGGTAAAAGTAAGAAAAAGTTCAATTGGAGGGCCCGACAGTCAGATCACAGTTTGTCGAAACAAAACTCTAAATCAAGTGAAGAGAAGACTGGAAAAGAAGGAGAAGAAACAATTGGAACAGTTGGAGCAATTGGAGCTTGTACAATTCAAATAGAATTCGATCAAAGCAAATATGATTCGTGCAATCAATTAGTTTTAGATAATAAACAGAAATCAAAGAATAAAGTTTTGCAGAAAACAATCGCAACGAAACCAAAATTATTGTCGAAAAAACAAAAGAAAAAACTCGAAAAAGTTTTGCAGCGAAAGAATCGCAAAATAAATGTAAACACAAATTAAATGTTATATTATTTTAATAATTAATTTTCATTAAAAGAGAGCCAAACTATTAACTGATTTACAACAACACAGAATAGAAGACAAGGAATTGGCGTTAATGTCCTCTACGAGTGATATTCAAACTTTTGGTCGCAAAGGGTTTGTAATATTGAAAAAAACATTTCTTCTAATTTTTATTAATATTAAAATTATAGAATAAATGAATTGAAGACAAAAACTAATTCTGTCGACGAAAAAACCTCTGAAATCATTGCTCTTAAAAAATATAAGTTTAAGAAAATTAAAGTCGAGACCAAACATATTAAAGATTTAAATGTAATAAATGCTTCCAATTCTGACTCTGAAAGTGACACCACTTCAGAAGATTCTTCAGAAGAACCCAATTCCGATAAAAATGAGCAAGATACAATTGAAACTAATTCTTCAGAAACTATTTTAAATGACAAAATTGATGACAAAAATGAACTTAAAATTGTCACAAATCCTGTAAAAGAGATGACTTCAAAAACAGCTAAACCTATGCCTCAAATACGAGAATTTATTCAAATCAATAGAAGTGAAGAAATGGAAAAGTTTCGAACATCGCTTCCAATTGTATCCGAAGAGCACACAATAATGGATTCTGTATTTAATAATCCGGTGATTATTGTTTGTGGCGAAACTGGATCTGGAAAGACAACACAAGTGCCACAATTCCTATTTGAGGCCGGATTTGCCAAAAATAATCAAATAATTGGAATAACTGAACCGCGAAGAGTAGCCGCCATTGCTATGTCTCAAAGAGTTGGTCACGAAATGAATATTTCAAATGAAAGAGTCTCATATCAAATAAGATTTGATACAAATGTGACCCCAAAAACTCAAATTAAGTTTATGACAGACGGAGTTCTCCTCAAAGAAATACAAAGCGTTTGTTTAAATCTTTTTAAAATTTTGATTATTTATATATTATTTTGATTAGGATTTTCTGTTAACCAAATATTCGGTGATAATCATCGATGAGGCGCACGAACGCAGTCTTTATTCCGATATTTTAATTGGTTTACTGTCACGTATTGTTCCGCTTCGTTACAAAGTTTGTTACAATTGTTTTATATTTTAATTATTTTAATATAAAATTAATTATTTATATTTAGAAACAAAATCCGTTGAAATTAATAATAATGTCGGCAACACTTCGAGTCGAAGATTTCACTTCTAATAACAAATTATTCAAAAGTGTTCCCCCGGTTCTAAGAGTAAGGAAAACACTAATCATTATTCAAATACTTATTTTTGTTTTTATATTAATTGACAGATTGATTCTCGTCAATACCCCGTTTCAATTCATTTTAATAAAAAGACAAACTCTGATTATCTTCACGAGACTTTCAAAAAAGTGTGTAAAATACATACGGAAAGTCCTTCCGGTGGTATTCTTGTGTTCGTCACCGGAAGAATGGAAGTCGAAATCTTATGTCGAAAATTAAGAGCCAAATACCCAAACATTTACTCAAAAGATTCCGAACAAAAAAATTCAATAAAAAACCCAAAGCGTTCCAACAAAAAAACCAAACTCTTGGTCTCCAATCGTATGCCAACAATCAATTTGGATGAGTCCGCACTTATTTTTTTTTATTTCCTTTATTTTAATGTTTGGCTTTATTTTAGTTTTGAAATCAATCCCTTGGAATCTGAACGAACTTTAGATGATTTTGATTATTCTGAAGATGAAAACGAGGAACAAATTATTGAAAGAGAAAACGATGAACTCATTAATCAATTTGAGGATCAGACTCAGGCTCTTCATTGTTTACCACTCTATTCAATGCTTCCTAAATCACAACAAGAATTAATATTTAAAGAGTCTTCGCCCGATTCACGACTTTGTGTTATTGCTACGAATGTGGCCGAAACATCTCTGACTATCCCTAATATAAAATATGTGGTCGACTCGGGAAAGGTATAGCTCTGAATCTATTGTATGAACTTTTTATTTTTATTTTAATCGAAAGGTTAAAAAGAAAGTTTATGACAACATTACCGGTATCTCAACATTTATAATCGACTGGACGTCTAAAGCTTCAGCCGATCAGAGGGCTGGTAGGGCCGGCAGAACAGGTCCTGGACATTGTTATCGGTTATACTCTTCTGCGATATTCAACGATGAATTTCCTCAGTATTCAGAGCCTGAAATTATTCGTAAACCCATCGATGATTTAGTTCTTCAGATGAAAGCTATGAATATTGAAAATGTGGTTAACTTTCCATTTCCGAGTTCTCCTGCCTTAGAATCGCTGTTGGCTTCAGAGAAAAGACTTATTTCAATGTCAGCTCTAAAAGAAATAATCAATAAATTGGATAAATATCAGAGAAATAAAACTCAATTAAAGAGTCAAATTACAGAATTGGGAAAAGCGATGTCACATTTCCCTATTTCTCCTCGGTATGCAAAAATGTTGGCTCTTTCACGACAACATCAACTTATGCCATATACCATAGCAATAGTGTCGGCCCTAACTATTCAAGAAATATTTACTTCTCAGGAGACAAATGATTTCAACCGAAAAATAAGATCTACGAGTGGTAGCGCTTATCTTCTTGGAGACGTTATGGTTATGCTGAACGCTGTCGGTGCCGCTCAATTTGCAGGACTCAATCAAACATTTTGTCGACAAAACGGTTTACGACATAAAGCAATCGTCGAAATAAATAAATTGAGAAAACAATTGAGTTCTCAAATCTGCGAAATTTGTAAAGACTTAAGTCTATCACTTGAAATGAGTCCTCCGACTGATCTTCAGATTAAACTTTTGCGTCAAATAATGTTAAGCGGATTCTTCGATAGAATCGCTCGAAAAATGCCGGTTTTGGACATCGATTTGGACGATAAGGAGAAAAAGAAACTGAAAGACGCCTATCAGTCAATCGAAGTCGAAAAACCAGTTTTCATATCAAAACATTCGATATTATCAAAAGATTTACCAGAATTTGTAGTCTATCAGGAAATCTTCGAGACCTCCAAATTGCAAATGCGAAACGTTGTGGTCATTGAACCCGAATGGTTACCACTTTTTGTTCCAAATTCTTGCAAATTTTCTAATCCATTGGAAAGTCCTCCGCCACGATATGACAGCACTTCTGATTCAGTAAAATGTTTCCGTTCCTCTACTTTTGGTCCATTCGAATGGCCTATAAAAGCAACAGAAGTAACATTTCCCGAAGGTTTGGAAAGATATAAATATTTTGCAAAATTTTTACTCGAAGGGGATGTCATCTCATTTTTCAAGAATTATTCCAAGAACTTATTATCTCCGCCATCGATAATAATAAAATCGTGGGCTTCTCTTCAACCCCGGACTGAGAAATTCCTCAAATCATTAATTTCACAAAATATTGAAAATAAGAAAAACTTAATAAACAAATGGAAATCAGATTCAAAATGTGAGTCATTTTAGTGAACAAATCATTTGCAAAATATTTATTAATTTAATATATCTGTAAAATTTAAGATTTGCTTGATGATTACTTACAATGGTTACCACAATCTTATCATCAAAGTGTCACCTCTTGTTGGCCGCCAACCGATCATTAATTTATTATAATTAATACTTTAACTTTTGATTGAATTTAAAATTGATATTATTTTTTGTGATTAAATAAGTTTTAAATTAAAACTTTTAATAAAACGTTTAATAAGATTAAACTTTTGTCGAAACATTTTCTGACGTAATTTATGTCTGAAAGAAGAGACGAATGAAAGCAAATCTATTGATGTATTGAATACTTTAGTAATGTTTTTATTATTGTTATTGAATTAAATCTGATTTAATTTAGTTATTATTTGTATTTAAATTATGTTTGGTTTGTCTTCTCATTCATTTAAAGCAAATGTTTGTTTGATTCATATCTGAGATCATCTGATATATAGAAAAATTTTATATAAAACTAAAGTTAATTGAATTGAATTTTCAGTCAATTATTTGATTTCAATCAATGACTGAATTATAACTATTTTTCAGATTTTAAATACGGTTTAAATGATTTTACTTCAATTGAATTTTGAATGAAAAGTAAAGCAAATGAATGAATCGGCGGTCAATACAATTGTGACCAACAATTTGAAACCAATTGTGGCCACAAATCATTGTATGATTTTTTTAGAAAATAGTTTTTTTTGTTAATTTGTCTTAAATTGTTTTCAATTGTCTGAATAGCACTCAATGGAGAAATGGTGTCTCAGAGTCAGACTCAGTCGCAAAACAATCAATTGAATCACAACTCATTACAATTGAAATCCGAAACACTTAACTCGAGCTCTAATTCTCATCCATCCCTTCCATCCCTTCCATCCCTTCCATCATCGGATACATTACATTCTTCGAGTTGTCATCCGCACAATTTTACCATCGATGCAAACAAAGACAGAAAACTTCGAAACTATAAGTTAATCGTCGATCCGGCCCTCAAGAAGGGACCCCTCAAAGTATATCGTTATGACGGTGTCGTCACTGGAGTTAGTATTTAATCGTCAAATAATTAAATAAAATTCTTATTTATATTTTAATTGAAAAATAGAAGGAATCCCTTTATCCGATGGTTCAAATGAAGGATCCCCGAAGAAACCCTATTTGGAATCGTATGGAAGCGGCGGAACTAATTGTTCCTAAATTTAAGGTTTTTTTTTAATAAATAACAAAAAAATATTGAAATTATTTTATTGATTTGTGTTCAGATCGACACCAATTATGTGGGAATTCCTCCGCCATTAGAAGTTTCGATAACAAATCTTAATGATAACATCAATAAAACATTTTTAGAAGATTTAGTTAAAAAATTTGATATAATCGAAGAAATTCAAGTATTGTATCACCCAAAGACTAAAAAGCATCTTGGTCTGGCCCGGATAACATTCGCGTCGACCTCTGGAGCCAAAGCCTGTGTAGAGAAGTTGGATCAAACTTCAGTTATGGGGAATATTATTAATGTATTTCTCGATCCCTTCGGTATAAAATGTTTACATCAATAGATTTTTAATCGAATTTTAAATAAATTTAGGCAAAGAAGTGATGACAGCCTATGAATCAATAGTAAATCCGCCGCCAATTGTTCCTCAAATTCCTGTCCAGAAATCTATTGATCCAAACTTTTTAGATCCAAACAAAATTGTATCTGAAATGGAAAGCGTTTCTCTATCAGTGCCGCCGTCCATCACTTCTACTATTCCTGCCTCCACTCCCGCCAGCAGTTCCGACTTCGGATATGGTACTGATTTAAGACACTGTCCCTCTTCATCGACAGGTTATCACTCAACTCATTCAACGCATTCAACTCCTCATAGTTTGGATTCCGGTCTCTCGTATTCACAAAATGTTGGATCGCAATATCCATACCATAAAAATGGTTTTTCAGCGGAAAGTTCGTCCTGGGGTGCATCCAATCACAACAGTAATATGGGTTGGGATCAAACGTGGGTCGACAGCACCTCTCAAGTTACCTCTCAAGTTAAAAGTCCTGTCAGGGAAAGTCTTGATTCTCGCATTGAACTTCTTTTAAAGCAACAGAGCGCTGGTTTAGCGCCCAGTTTTTTGGGTATTATGTCAGCGATGGGAAGCCCTCCTTTTGTTTCAAATGAATTCAATAATAATTCTCCAAAATATGACAAAAAACAGGAATCAAATTCTTTAAAAACACGTCAAAAGAAAAGACGCGAATACCACTCGGATGCCATCTTAGGTACGCCTCCGTCGCCGTTCTTAAGTGCTTCGGAATTCATTAAATGGCATAAATTGACGAAAGAAATTGATTCGGGAAAAGATCCGAATCTCAACTACAGTGAAGGAGAAGATAATGAGAACAATGTAGAGGACGATATGCCCGACGACGACTCAACACCACTTAAGGACGAACCGCAGGAGAATAAGAAAACCAGAAGTAAGTCATCTAAGAAGGGTATGGAAGAGGAAGACGTCGATGACGACCGAATGTCGTTGTCTTCGTTAAGCAGTGGGGAAAAACTACACATAGGAGGGGATAGCGAGCCATCTGCTGGTGCTATACATCATCCGATGTATCCGTCAGAACAGGTCCAGATGATGGCTCGCTTGGGTCTTTGGAAACCTGGAATGGGTTCGGATATCGGTTTATCCGGTTTACCAGTTTTTAGCTCAACGACATCTCAGCCTAACTTCACCTCATCTGCTCCGGCATTTACTCCTTTCATGTTCCCACCTATAACTGGACAGTCATTTACTCCACAGTCAGGCCAACCCTTTCCTCAGCCCTGTTTTTATCCTGGGTATATATCCTCACATTTCTCTTCTATATCAGCGCCATTGACATCAAAAATGCCACAAATATCTCATTCAAACGAATGGTTGAAACATACGAATGAAGTCAATAAAACACAAATCACTCGAAATTCCCTCAATATTATAGTCTCAGAACTGAAAGATTTGATTAAAAAAGACATTTGCAAGAAAATGGTTGAGAGTTCCGCCTTTAAAATCTTCGAGAAGTGGTGGGATGACTCCGAACGAAAGTCAAAAACCTCGACTTCAGATCAAAGATTTTTTACTAAATCTCATATTCGCTCCGATTCGAAACAAACGGGTTCGGACTGGCATTCGGTCTCTAATATATTCGAAAATAATCGGACGGAATCTGTCAATACATACAATGATTATAGTTTTAGTGCTTTAGGTCTTCGCGCATCGATTCCTAAAATGCCATCTTTCAGACGGAAGCTCAAGAAACCGCCCTCTCCTATCGATGATGCAACTAATGATACCAAAATCAGTGGATCAGATGTCGAGGCGGACAAACTTTCTGAAGAATCTGAGAGCGAGAGTTTTAGAAGAGAGTCAAGACATCAGAAGAATAGAGCGGCCGCTGTTATTGAAGACGATATTAAGTCTTCGCAGTCAAGCAGTAGTGAAAGCAGTTCTAGTTCTAGTTCTGACTCGAGTTCGTCTGATTCTAGTTCTTCGAGTGAGTCCGATAGTGATAGTGGTTCTTCATCGTCTTCATCATCATCTTCATCGTCAGCCTCTTCATCTTCTTCTGATAGTTCTGTTTCTTCAAAATCATCTTCGAGTGAAAAAAGAAAAAAGAAATATCGAAAGCATAGACCAAATGTCGAGAAACAAACGGTCGAAGAAAAATCGAGTCAATCTTATGATTCTGATTCCTCGAAGTCTCGATTCGCTCAAAGGAAAGTCGATCTGAAGACAGAACTAAAAGGTTTTGAAAAAATGAGTACAAAAAGTGATTCCAAAACGACTTCTATTCAGTCAAACGAACAGAAATCAGAAAAAGATTCTGAAATAACGCCTGAATTAGAATATGAGGCCTCTCAGGCACTCATGGCTTTAGCCTCCAGTTTCTCATCCCTTCAAAAAACAGATGAAAGATGTGTTCGACTCAATAGTGATCAGTCTTTTAATGAAAAAACAATAAAATCAGTTCCAATTGGAAGCGATACAGAATCTGCGTCTGAATCTGAACAGTATTCAAAAGAATTGCCCCAAACATCTGTAGAATTCGATCACAGCTATTGCCTTCCGGACAGAACATCAAATTTGGATTCACTCATTGATTCGGTTGCGCGCGGAGTCCCCGACAATAAACAAAAGGCTAATCAATTGACAGACCATATGTATAGTCGAACCAATCAAACCTCATCTCAAATAAAGACACAAAAGAGATCTTATAAAAGAAGAACTTCAACGACACAACAAAATAAATCTCCAAATCAAGAGTTTCATCACAGTCTGTATGCGGTCGCCTCTGAATGGCGTAAAGCAAAGAGAAAGCCTACAAATATATCGACCGCAGAATCGGAAGAAATTCTGTCTGAAAAGAGTCCGTCACCGCAACCAGTCTTTAAAAAACGTGATCTCATCGAAGAAATGAATATTTTATATGAGTTTTTGAAGACAGGAATAGATAGCGAAGACGTTTCTTATCTTAAGAGAAGTTATGAGGCTATGCTTCAGGAGGACAATCAAATTTGGTGGTTGAATGACATTCATTGGGTCGAACACCCGCCCACTCATATCCAATCCCCTAAAAAGAAAAAGAAGACCGAAGACTCACAAACTCGTGTCCATCAAACAGGTTGTGCGCGTTCTGAGGGTTTCTATAAAATGGATATTTACGAAAAGCTACGACTCTCTCACGTTTCCAATACAACACTTAATAGTTCTCGTAATGAGGAAGAGGACCACTTACCCAAACAAATCCGCGCGCGACAGGTCGGGACTCAACAGTCAACTCGTGAGGCCCGCTCTAACCAAAGACGTCTTCTCGCCACCGCTGATCCCTCGTGGAGTGATCTCTTGAAATTCAATCAGTTACAGGTAAGTCATTGGTCTTTCACTTATTTATTATTTTAATAAAAAAAAGTGTCAAAAGTGTCAAAACACTTACCACTCAGTTATATAACATGACTTCAGCTCTCATTTGATTACATTTTAATTTTAATGAACTTTAGATCAATTTTCCACAAAATTATGGTTTTATTCAAAACTTAATTCAACCAAAACTCTCAACTTTTGGAACTTATCTAAGATTTATATAATTTAAAACAATTCTCTATTAATGTTCAGAACAGACATTCATTCAGTGACAGCAAAGGGTTGGTATAACCCAAATACCCTGATTTGGCAAAATTGCGAGAAAAATACTAAATAACGAGAAAAAAGAAATAAAGGATTTAAATAATAGATATAATTAAAACAAAAAACCCTCGAATTTATAGTTTTTAATCAGAACTTCTTTACAGTCAGAGTCTACTGACGTAGAAATTCAGATTGAAATAAGTTTGGTCTAATTCTAAATCTACATTAGCCATATAGATTTTATAGTTAAATATCAAGGTGCTGATAGTCGAGGGCTTTTATTATAATTAATTTAAAATTTAAACATTAAATGGAGTCAATGATTTTGATTACTCAAACATATCTGACAAAATTGAGTAAGGCCAAATTGTTGTAAAACTTATTAAACACATTTCAATTTGTTGTTTAATAAATTTCTCTTTTTGGTTGTTATTTCAAGTTTTGAACATTTTTTCCATTAAATATCCTTTTCGTGAATAACTATTGTTTGCCTTTGATTTCATTAATAGTTTGTAAGAAATTGATTTATACTTCCAATTAAATTGTGGACATAACTCGTGACTCATAAACACTTAGGAATTTATAAAATCTACACAATTAAAGCTTTAAAACCATATTAATCTGAATTTCTAAATAAGCCTGACACTTTTAAAAATTGACAAATTTTTTTGCAAAAGTTATTAATTTTTTGTTTTAATTGCGTTAATTTAAATACTTATGAATTGAATGCATAAAATACTATTTATTTACGGAATAAATTTTAGTGATTTTGCAAATACCCCCTGAGATGAGGTACCCCTGGCATTGACCATCACTGACATTCATTATTCAGTGAAATAGTAAACATATGAATGCAGTTCATAAACAAAAAGCATTTCTTAATATTTTAGCAAAAATTAAAAATTTCACTTAAATTGAATTAAAAAATTTTCATTAATTCATTTGTGAGATATTTGTTAATAAGTGTTTGGATTCAAAATTGAGAAACACTTTTATTTAAAAACTTTGACATTAATAAACAGAAAATGTATAGAAATTAGAGACGAATTAACTTAAAATAAAATACAATCGGAAAAGCATTTAAAACCCGTTTCAAAAGCTTTTCATTTTTTTTTTTTGAAATGTACTTTATTTTGAGTACTATTTTTATAATTGATTTATAACTTATAAATTATAAAACATTTTTTAATTTATATTTTTATTGAAAAAAACAGTTCCGTAAAAAGCAGTTGAAATTCTCAAAGAGTCGAATACATGATTGGGGTCTCTTTGCTTTGGAACCGATCGCTGCCGACGAAATGGTTATCGAATATGTGGGACAAGGAATTCGACCGATTGTCGCCGATATCAGAGAGAAAAAGTATACAGAATTAGGTATCGGAAGTTCATATCTATTTCGTGTGGATTTGGAGACAATTGTTGACGCAACCCGATGTGGAAATGTAGCAAGGTTCATTAACCATTCCTGCAATGTATGTAATAAAAATGAATTTTTTTATATTAATACTATATTTTGATTTTTAGCCGAATTGTTACGCAAAAGTGATAACAGTTGAGGGCAATAAGAAAATTGTCATTTATTCGAAACAAGCGATTGGTGTCGACGAAGAAATAACTTATGATTACAAGTTTCCCATCGAAGAGGACAATAAGATTCCGTGTCTCTGTAGTGCCCCTCAGTGTCGCGGTTTCTTAAATTAGTATTTGATTTAATAATTTGTAAATAATTAAGTGTTTTATGCCTTCGAACGAATCGTCTTATTATATGACCAAAACTTGTTATTTAATTTCCTTATAATCTGTGCTAAACTTCCAGTTGTTTGAATCAACTAATCCTTCATATGTTTTCACTATTATTTTAATTAATGTTTAACTAAATTTATATTAATTTATGTCATTAATTGATAATTAATTGTTTTTTCATTGATTTTAATTTTATAGCAAAACATAATTTATGTAAATTACGTCACGTTTTGGTCATATCTTTGCTTTTGATGTAAATATGAGACAATTTTCATAAAAATCTGTAAAAAATTAGTTAAATTATTTTCTAAGAATAAAATTATGTCCAAATCTATTACCAAAAGATCTGAAAATATTGATTTGGATCAGTATTTGATTAAATTATTGGTTAATAATAATGACATAAATGTCAACGGATTGAGAAAACAAATCCAAAGTGAGATTCAATCGACGAAAAGTGAAATTATTAAACATTTGTCACAATTTGGAGTCGATTTCAATGATTTTAATTATAATTTCAAGCGATTGACTCAATTGAGTGAAGAAATTAAAGATTTGGAAAAACAATTAAATGAATTCATTGAAAGCGATTTAATTACAAAAATCTCTGAATTGAAAGATATTTATGAAGAAAACAATAATCGCTTCAATCGATCCAATGATTTATCGGATTTTATTGAAAAATTTAAACAATTAAAAACTGAAATGTTATCAATCGATAACTCATTTAGTCTTCAGTCATACGAATTATCGGTTCAATATATGACCAGTGCTTCAGAACTTTACCACTTCCTTATTGAGACAATTGAATCAAATGATGACTTGAATTCCATTTCCAAAGATTTAAACAAATATTTGAATTCAATTAAAGAAGAGTTAACTCTTAAAAGAGAAGAACTTATTTATAAAACAAAAAAGTTATTCAATTCAAACGTCAAAGTATTCAGAAATGAATTAAATAACGAAAACATATTTGAATTTAATTTAATTAAATGTTTGAATACAAATGAATATAAAAGTTTTGTTAAAACATTTGTTGGAATCGAAGAAAATTCTTTGATTTTAAGTGATTTAATTAAAAGTCTGGACTTATTTTTTATTAAACCGATTCTAAACGAAGAAATCAATGAAATAGTTTTAGAGGAAAATCAAATTATCGCCAAATTTATTGAAAACAAAGTTTTGGAACCGCTCTCAGCTTTAAAATTATTTTTCATATATTTTAACCAATTATTGACTGACAGAAGTGATGATATTTCCCGTCAATTGATGGCTACAATTGGATTCATTTGGACTGAAAATCTATTTCAACAGATATTAAAATATTATTTAAATCGATTGATGCCTAAGAATGAATCAGAAATTAAGTCCTACTTATCTCTCGTCGATTCGGCCGAAGATATTAGAAGTTTTTTAATAGAAATCGGTTTTATTGAAAAGAGTGAAGTCTCGCCTTTTATTGATTTCGCACTCAATATAAACACTCACTTTTGTCGAAGACTTTGTACTGATTTCATCATTTCTGGTAAAACTCTTATTTGTCGAGAATTACATCAAACGATTGAACTAAAAAATGATTCGGAGAACTGTTTACCGACTTTTACTGTTAGTAAATATATGATTGAACTCAAAGAACTCATTAAAATGATAATAGAATTAACCAATAATTGCTCGAAGGAGTGCTCAGAAGCACTTCTGCAGACTATTGAAGATATTTGTGAACTTTATATCGATGTCAGTCCTGTTTATCACAACACAATTATTAAAGAATTTCCTCAACAAAACGCAATTTTTCACAATAATTGCATATTTTTTGGACATTTCATCGAATCCTTTGCCCAAAACAACGAAAAGTTAATTAATGTCTTAAAATTTGTTCCAATTGTCAAAGAATTGGGATCTCAAGTATTTCTCAAACAAATGCAAATTCAGGAGAAATTACTTTTAGATTTGATTCAAAACCAAGAGTTCATTCATAGTCTCAATGATTTGGCCACAGAAGACAAATCTGATTATTGCGATCAATCAGTCAAACATTTCAGACATGTATTAAAGCAATGTTTAGTTCACTTGAATTTCTTGAAAAATGCTTTGATTAATGTTTTGCCGGAAAAAGTGTACAACAAAGCCATTGGAACCGTTATTAACACTTTGTTTAATGAATTAATAAATCAAATTCAAGTTCAAAACGATATAAGTTCTTCGGGTGCCGTAAGACTGAGTACTGAAATTGAATTTTTACTCAAACAAATCAAACAACTCTTAATTACTGAAAATCCGATGGCATTCATTCAAAAGTGGTCTAAACTTTCGGAAATGCATTTCATTCTGAACGTCTGTTTTATTATTTATTTAATCAAATAATAGTTTCTGTTTTGTAGGCAACTCTTGTGGATATCGTTAACCGATGGGCGGACGGAAAGGGCATTTTATCGGCTCATTTTACTGCTCAAGAAATTAAACAATTGATTCGCGCTTTGTTTCAAAATACAGAGCGAAGGGCTCTCGCACTCAATAGAATTACGTTTTGAATTTTTATATAAATTTGAGCCGAAACACTTACCAAGATAGTCTTAATGACCACAGCCAACACCCTTCCGCTCACATAACTCTTAAAAACAGT